>JAOTAV010015009.1:1963-25292 GCA_026546445.1 Cyclargus thomasi
CCATGCAAAAACGCTACCGAACACGGCCTCTATTAACATAGTTTGAGCCCTCTGAAAGGATGTAGTATTTTTTTTTTTGCTCGAGTATATATTTACTTGAATCTTGATTGAAACACTATCTCGGTCGCTATGCTAGGACCACTGGTCCTCCCTAATATTTTAATTGATAAAATATATATTCGCAATATAAAGCATGATTGATTAATTATATATAATTTGTAATTAGAGATTACAATTCCGTATATTACCAGTAACCGCTATCATATGACTAATAAGTCTAAGAACGCTATAATTTATTCGATTTTAGGTACACAATATAAACACATCATACTTATAATTTGTAACGTAACTTTTAGTTTTGAGTGATGAAAGTGCAAGTTTGTAACACGTGAAGTTCCGTTTTTGATTTAAATTGACTGATGAGAACCAAAAAGGTACGTGTAAGTGTAAGTGGACTATTTGTTCGCGTCTTTGGTATGTTGAAACAAACTGTTAAATAATCTTAGGAAGTACGCCTAACCACAGAATACGTATTATTAGTACAAGAAATAATTACACGCGAACTTATTATAACTGCGAGCGAATTTATTATAATTAAACCTACACACTTATTTTAGGTTTTTTTAAACTGATGTTGATCATTTAAAAAAAAAAGTAGTAAATAAATATGCAAATTATAATTTATTTTTGAACAGGTGACAATTTTGATGTCGTCAGAGAAGGAACGACTTATGCGTAAGAAAGAAAACGCGCTCGACCGCAGTTGTCGACGTCATAATTGTAGGCATTCAGCGTGGCGCGGTCGAAATTTGAACCTAGCAGTAACGTAGCATGATAAATATTAACTTTAGCAGATTTTATGATAGTATTATTATTTATTCTGTGGCACAGTGTAATATCTTCGCCAAACAAACCATGATTAGTTAATTGTATAGTTATTTAAAATAAATTGTCCTCAAAAAAATAAAGGGTCCTATGTGTAAATATTTACAAGCGCAAGCACTGATTAGGCCGCATGTTTTACTCAGTTGAACTATTTGTAACAGTATGTAAGTGGCTTTATCCCAATTCCAGTGTATACGAGAGCGGGGGGGATGGAGGGGGTGGCGGCGGCGCGGGACTCAGCTGCGACCTGCAAGTGCCCGGTGGCTCGCTGCCGGACCTTACAGCGCTACACTTCCCCTCGCCCTACATGCGCGCCAGCCCGCCGTACCAACCTAGATATGTAAGACACGAACACGCAAACTTATGCGCTCGTATGTTAACGTGTACGCAGTACGCCCGCTTGTACGCAACTTGCGTACATGCGCGCCAGCCCGCCATAGTGATAATTTCTTAGGTTTAAGTAAGTACAACTCATAATATTTTTAAGGTTAAATACTAACTCCCTTATTCAAAAAAATATTTAAACAGTGTTTAATCAAGATTCGCTGTCCTTTTCTGGAATATTGAAAGCGTCCCACGACAGCAAAGGACAGCCAACATTGACTAGTAGAACGCTGTTTAAATATTTTTATGAATAAAGGCGTAACAGATTTGGTCACAGAGCACTTTTATTAATTATCACACCTGCTCTCTCCTTCGCTAACTCCATAAGTGTTATAATCATCTACTAATATGCCAAAATTATAATTTCGACGTAAATGGCTCACAAACATCCACTAAAACAGAGCTTAACATTTATAATACTAAAAGGATTAACCTTCCGCCTTCTAGCAAAGTCCAACGTCCCCTGGCGGCGTATCACCAGGGGGCGTGTCCCCCGGCGGCGGCAGTGTGTCCCCCGCGACGGGGGGCTTGTCCCCCGGCTCAGGGTCTCCCGTCGGAGCCACCGTACCCCTGGGCCTCCACCACGAACACACGTTATACGACACGCAGGTCAGTTCAACCGAAGTATATATAGATCAGTAGGTCATCTGCACAGAAACGGCCCGCGCGCAGCGTGCATGAACGCGTCCTATCTACATAATATATTGTTGCCGCAGGCACACAAAGTTATAAGCTTCGCTTATGTCTGCGTGCGTCGCATACTAAGGCGCTTACATGCAAGCCGCGCGCGTTACGCTTATATTACAAGAATGGCATACTTAAAATAAAGTTCAACATAGTCTGATTACCCTTATTTTTTAAATTAGGAGAGAAATGAGCAAACCGCTCACCCAATATAAAGCAACTACCGTCGATCAAGGACACTCGCGAGCAACAGATGAGTTGCAGAAGCATTAATTGAATATTTTTTGGCGTAAAGTTAATGGCGTTTTTGACGTAAAAGCAAGCCAGCTGAAGTCACATGATGTTGTCTAACACGAAAATACCACTAAAGTGTCAGTGCAGATGACAGTTAGGTGGCGCGTGACTGGCTGGCAATTAGGGCCCATAGTACTAAAATGTATAAGAGTTGGTTTGGGCGTAAACTGCCTGGAATTAAGAGGTTGTTATAGCCCAGTATACCAAAGTTTATTTGAATCCGTTCAGTAGACTAGGCGTAATTAATGGACCGACAACAACCTTTCACACTTGTAGTATTAATCGAATTACAATATTATGCTTGCGAGGTATTACATATAATTTAGTATGAAACATAATGAGTCAATTCGCATTTTTTCGGATTCTTTCAGTTATAAACTCTCGTCTTAAATGCGACTGTAAATAAAATTTATTTACTTTCCGATACAGTGGAATTTAGTTCTTATAATATTATACTCAAATAAACAAAATGTTTAACGATTAAAGATTGTAATAATAATTAGTATAGATTGTTAGTTATGTTATATTTATTCAATAATAATTTAAGTATAAGAATGTAAAAGACCCGTATGGATATTTTATTTTACACTGATAAATTTGACAGCTTTTATCTGTCAGATTAAGAAAACCTAATAAAAATAACGTACGACTTTATGCTGTACCACTCTGATGAGATTTTAACGTAAGGTACAAAGTGCCCAGAGTATGGATTTAGCAGTTCGTCTCCATAGAAACTGACCGCGATAGGCTCGCATGTGTGTGCAGTATGTGTATGTAGTATTTATTCGCCGACGCAAGTAGACAAAGTCGTAACTCTTAAGCCTCTAATATATTGTTGGCAAAAGTACCATGTGTCCCATGTTGGCTACATCCATGCAAAAATTCTCGGAAATTCTGGGTATAACAAACTCCTGTTAAAGAACACTATATATAAGATGGTTATTATTGTGTGAGCTTGGACCACGTGACAAATTATTATCAACGGATGCTTCTTTCGGCAAAAACACCATATATGTAGATACAGGGTCGAATCGCTATTCTACATTTGTTTTTTTTGTACAATACTGACAACGGTACCGTCAAAGCTATGGCATTGGTGAATGTCCTTACCGGTCTTTTACTATTGAATTTAGTGCTAATTTCACCAAAGTCTTTCAACGGCATTTGAGCTATCATGCTATCCCCCTCATTTCGTGTAAACGAAAGAGATGGCATGATAAAGTTTGATGAAATTAGGACTTACTGCAGCACTCGGAGATGAAAATTAAATAATCTTTAATCGAATTAAGATTTTGGGATCCATACATTATTTTTCACTTAATTACGGCGCAGTAATTAAAATTCGTTTCTGAGTGCATTTACGGTAGCAGCATCAAAATATGCTTCAAGTAGTCAGAATGTGACTAAATGTTTTAACAGTTCGGATTTGTTCTAGTTTTGTTGTTGTTTATTTGCTTCCGACACGAATTCATTTTTTTTTGTTTATTTCAGAATCACTTATCTGTACCAAACACAAATAATTACCTACATCATAGTAAGGTTCGTCTTAACGATTTAATATTTTCAGATTGCTTAAAGCTTTCGATAACGAAGATGTAAATATTTTTACCGCTTTACGATCAAAGACTTTCTCGATTTAACTGCATGATTCGGCTTTTAAAATTTCTAACATTTTATTGCATTGAAAACAATTTGTATTATATTTGTTATCAATTTCTTTCTTCACAAAAAATTCTAGTTTGATCCGGTACAAGTGTGACATTTCTTAACATGTAATAGGTGTAACACAATTTATATATCTAAATTTATGTAACACTCATTTTTGCAAACTATAATATTAAAAATATATCTCTTAAAAAATACAAATCCGCTTATATTTATACCATAATAAATTCGTGCTACAACTCGCAATATTTAGTCTTTTACTTGTCAAAAATTAATAAAATGTATTTTTCTTTTCTGAAGAAATGTTTTTTTTTCCAATTTGATCAGCATTTATTGCATCTTTTTACTAAGTATTATTCACATACTATTCGCATATTATTTACATTATTATAACATTATCACTGCACTTCACCTAAAGCTATGATTAAAGATACTAATATTATGTTCGGTGCTTTTGAAATCTAACAGCATGAAATTATTGAAAATTGGTTTAAATTATTATAATGTATTATGTGTATCTTGTTTTAAAGCTAGGTCGTCTTATTACATAAAAAATATTTTATAAAAATACTGTTGCTGTTAAAACAAGATACGAGTACAGCTATAAAAATTGCCTATGTAAATCTGGTCAAGGAGCAGATGGAAATCAGTCCATAGACACACCTTAACCAATTCTTTTACACATCATGCTTGTAAAATTAAGATGTACTTAATGGTGTGTACACACTTCGCGAGTGAAAAAGACAGGTAAAGATGTGACAGTGGAAGAATTTCTACTTGTTACGCGACCACACTTTATACGATGATCCATAATGGACAATAACAAAGCAGATTCAAACTAAGAATAGGACACGCAACTATAATCCTTTATGATAGTGTTAACTGCCGCCTGCTCAATCGTTGTTGTAATTAAAGTGAGACTTCACTAAGCGGCACTACGCTGCAGCGCGTCACTACGCGGCAAAGGCGACGTAACACAAAGCGTTAGTGCTATATAACGTGAAGTGTCGCGTCGCTACGATGCAGCGTAGTGTCACTTTGTGCGGTCTCGCCTTCACTGTGATTGTCCATCATGACCACCTACTTTTAACAATTATATTTATAAAAAAAACCGACTTCAAACATTATTTTCTTACCGTGGAACAATCTTTAAAGTATATTCTGTCCAACAAAAAAATAATCAACAAAATCGGTTTAGGAACGGCAAAGTTATCCCCGAACATACATAAAAAATCATTGAGCAAAAACCTCACTTTTGAAGTCGGTTCCAGTTCTGAAACGTTTTATCCTCGTCCATCTTATAAAGACAAAGACGAGATGTTATTAAGTATCCATATTAATAGTAAGTAATACGAATGTTCCAGAATATGTCCCCGTTGGATCACACGTGGATGTCGTCATACCAGCCGCACTGTAGTCCGCCCTCACAATACTCGTCAACTTCCAACATCAACATACCTTCACCTACGGTCAGTATATTATTCTATACTGGACTAGCTGTTGCCCGCGGTAGCAAATATGACAACTATTATTTTCCTGCTTCTTTTGAAATTTTTTTCGAATTTTCTGTGCTACAAACCTCTCGGAGCCTGAGACCTTTCCAATGAATGAAAAACCGTGAAAATAGGTTTGTGCGTTCTACAGTTACTTCGTCAGGAAGGAAAACCCGACCTTTTTTATATTATAGATGGCGGCCGAAACACAGTTTCACCATAATCAAATATAAAATCATACAGTCCATAAACGCAGTTTGGTCTGTATATCTTCACATCACGTCAGTCTGGTCCCGTGGTATGTACCCGAGGGACTTGTATGACGGGTACCAGACAACGGAAATATATTTAATACATTTACAATACACATATTTAAGATTTTTATTATATGATACAATTCTAAGACCCAGGAACATTGTAAAACTTTTTGCTCCGTCGGCGGGAATCAAACCCGCGACCCCCGGGTTAAGCGGCCATCGTGCTTACCAACTGAGCCACAGAGATCGTCATATAATCATCATTCTCAGGTCGTTTCGGAAGAGTTCAGTGACAAACACACGTACCAAGTGTTATATATAATTTTAGGATTATACCGTTATAGCAAAAGGAGATTTTTCTGCAAAATTTTATCTTACGGGAGCATTTAATTTAAACAAAAAGTAGCTTGAAATTTGCCGATTCGACTTTGGCTTTAGCTTCGAAGAAACTTGGACGAAATTTCGACGAGACACTCCAAATAAATGAATATGATTGGTTTAACAGATGGTACACAGTCCGGGCAGTCCTGTGGAGTCCCCGCAGGACTACAACAACCTGCACCAAGCGCTACTGCAGCCCTTCGAGCAGATCACCATGGTAACTATACACAAGCTGTTAAACTGCTGCAGCTGTGCTGTGTTACAGCATAAACACGAAATAAACTGAGAGCAGATAGCCAATTTTGAGCCAGTATTTGAGGCAAGCTGAAACCTCGTCATTTAACTCTCGTATTACACCCCAATACGGCGCTGCAGACCTGGCTCATGAGAAGCGGGGCCTACATTTTGTATGAAAGTGAAAAAAAAATATAATAATAATATTCTAAAAATATATTTTAGGCAATATATATTTTATTTATATGTTATAGCTGAATATTTATATAATAGAAGAAATGATAACCCACATGATTTAGTGGGGGTACAAACTAATTGCCAGGCGCGTCCAAAAAAATTTTATATTAAAAATTACAAGCAAATATTGCTTGCATAGTATAAAAAAAATATTTGTGGCAACTTTAAATTTTAATTCAAGATTTTTTATCACTAAACAATCTGATTCCGAAATATATTTTTGTCAATTTTAGTTTTTTTTTTAGTTCCTTTTCTCACCAGCCTGGTTTGGAGTTCCGTATTGGGGTGTAATAGGAGATATACATGACAAGGTTTCAGCTTGCCTCAAATACTTGCTCAAAAATTGCTACTAGCTCTTGGTTTAAAACAGGCTCTTATACAGGCTGTTGTAACATGAAGCCTGTTACACAGTACGTTTGGCACATTCTACAGTATCTGTTTTAACGGGAGCAGTTTGCGCCATATTAACAGCTTAGAACTTTTTGTTTCGTTTTCATATGATAAAGGTACACTTCCGTGCATCGCGATCGCGCCATCTACGACTATCATATTTTCAACCTTTCCCGAGCCACGCGACAGACGCGCGCGGTCGCAGTTGACGTGTGAAATAAAAGATTCTAGTCACGGTCGCGTGCTTCTCACAAAAACCATTTAAATATTAGTATATTAATCCAATTTTATTTATGACTCGAATAAATTGACTGTTAGATTTTTTTTAATAATTTGAATCTGTATAACTCTTATAATTTTTATTCTATTAATTAATGTAATATATTGCAATTTGTTGATAGTAATTTATTTAAGTTGGCGATTACTTATTATGATTTGATTTTATTTTTTTTCTTTCCTTAAATGTATATCTATAAACAAAAATGTTGTGTATAGTATTTAATGGACTGCATTGTAAAATGATATTTCTTATTGTATTTCTTCTGTATATTGTAGTCTGTTACTGTACCTGATAAATAAATAAATAATAAATAAACAATCGTCCGCCACACGTTTGTCGCTTGTCTCGGAACGGTGTCATACGTTTTTCCACTTTCACTATTGTCGCGAGCGGCTGAGAATAGTCGTAAGCCGCGCACGGCCTCGATCGATCGCGATGCACGCGGAATTATTTCACAAGAATGAGATGGAAATAGTACTTATGTTGCATCTCGCTTCTACGCTAGTATCGGTATGCAAACAAAATCTTCAATATCGATAATTACACACAACTTGACTGAGGAAAGTGCCAAATCTTTCAAATGATTAGTTGAGAAACTATGTACGAAACGTTAGTGAGGCAATCCTTGGTTTGTTTTTCCTTTCGTTTGTTTTCCGTTTGCTACTGGTTTGGATTTTTGTGTGCGCTTCAGTTTGCACTAGAATTTGGTTTGTATGTTTTCGTGTATTGTATTTTGGTTAACTTTTATTAAAATTATCTTGCGTATTTATAACGTTCAAATTATCACGCGGAGAGAAGTCTTTATTCATTTAGTTTTTCTTTTCAAAGCAATTATAAGTTATTTTTCGCTGATGTAAATGTCTTACGGCATAATTTATGTGATTTTACATAATTTTAACTTTTAATGCTTCATGGAATAGCAAGGAGTTGTGAGTAAACTTTAGTTTTGCGTTATGCGGCTTCCCGATATAGAATAGACGAAAATTTGGAAACGCACATGCAATCGACAAAGTATATAGTTGCACTATGCACATTGATATTTGGAAAAAAAATATATCAGGGGAACCCCTAAAACTGGGTATTTTAATTCGGATTTGGCAAATTATAGACGGCCAATAGACGCGTGACTCAGCGGGTGACGTTCCGCACAGCGAATTTTGAACCGCGCAGGTTTTGGTCGCACGAATTTTTTTTATATAATTTTTCGCTGACTTTTTTCCGCTCTTGTGGGATAAAGTATTCCACACCAGCGGGAAAAGTTTAATTCCATTTTTAAAAAAAACGCAGTGCGGACACTCCCTCAGTCAACGCTAATCCCAATGATCACTCGGCAAATTTCCGAATCCGATTCGAAATAAAATTGTGAATATCCCGCTGATTCGAACTGGATAAGACTCTGAGAATATATATTATAATATTCATACAATGTGTTAAATAAATGAATGTTAATTGGTATCACCTAAGTGTGTACTTTATACAGAGTTCACTGCGAAAGCATCAGCCCCGTAAAGTTACTCTAGTTTTTTTGCCGTTGTTATTCAATGTGCAGTTTCATCATCATTAATAAGATCTTATCAAAAGAAGTTGTTAGTGGGTGCTACTTTTATAATAGTTTCTGTTAGGCTATTCTCTGCATCTGTCAAATAAAGTTGTAGATTGACTATCTGTAAGCGGTAAAACAGGCCCTAAAGCTATCGTACATTTATTTTACACATTGTATGCTGTACCATAGGTATTCTCAACTTAACGATTGCCCAACGTAGGCTTAGCAAACAACATTACAATGTAAAACCTTTAAAAATTATGTCCATGTATTCATTTTTTTTTTTTTCATTCAAAAAAAAAAAATTAACCGTCCGGGTAGTTATAAGGGGCCGTCTACATTACGTCGCAAATGTTTTTAATTTCACCCCATTTTTTTTTATATTTTTACACATAGCATTAGCTACGACAAATTTTTCATATCCGCTAAAATTCCGTTTTTTTTTTTAAAATAAAACGTTAAACCAACCTAATCCCCTCCCTTCCCCCGTGACGTAACGCGTGGACGGCCCCTGACGGCAAGTGGTGTGGTGTTGTAAGGACTGGGCGCAGCTGGTGCAGGGACTGGTGGAGTCGGGGTGGACCGCGCACGTCCAGATCGCGGACAACGTACGGCACGTTCATATTACGGAGGCCGCTCACGACAGATTCGGAAAAATTCCGCAGCCCGGATTTTTTTTTTGTTTGTCGTGTGTTATTTTCGATTACATTAGCTTTTTTCCAGCTAATGTCAAAATCTTCTCGAGCTGGAGTGACTTAAAGTAATATCAAAATTAAAATTATCGCGTCTTTTTCATGTTTATTGTAACATATACAATGCACAGTTTTCAATTTTACTAGTAAAACCGAAAAAACATGAATTTAAAAGATGATCCGTCCTGGGCGGTCGACACATACAAAGTTATAGTTTCTTCGCACGTTTGTAGTTACATTCAAGTTATTTTAATTCGTACTCTGCATACATTTTATAGCAAAAACTATATTCGTTTTGCGATTTTAATATAAAATACGACATAATATTTATTTGGTCCAGAGACGATTTCTAAAATTTTTTTTTTACATTTTTCTATTCATTAATTAAAACAGATGTTTAAATCAAACGCCACTGAATCAAATAAAATTACCATATTTAATTTATACGACTTTGATTATTTTTTAATATTAAACATCATAATCAAACGATCAACAATTGTGACTATATTTATCTTCTTTATTTTTAAACTTTTCGTGTGTCATTCAGAAAAAGTACGGTTAGTAATAAACTATTGGCTTATTTACTTTACAAATGAAACCAAAATAAATGTGTTGTTTCTATTTATTACGTATATACGTATAATGTATATTTCGGCGTAACATTAAATATTTTTTAACTTTAAATTGCTTTTAAGCATGGCCTAGGCCGGAAGTATATTGTTCGGAATTTCTTCCAAAAAAAAATAAATAATAGCACAGATTTTTTCCGCCCGGAAATTTTTCGAACAGTATAGTACTGGTCCTCGTAAAAATAAAAATCGCCTGCATAATATTTTTAAGTATACTCATACTGTATATTATAAGTATATCGATTTTAAATATTTTTCTTATCGCATGAAATACTTTATTATTAGGAATCGGTGTAAACTCCTTTTTACGATAAACATAAAGTATAATTCTTAAGTCTTCTCTTTTATATTACTAGGCATTATTTATTTTATAAGTCGTATGAATTTCTACCATCGCTAGCTACTTAAACTATTTAAATGTTTTATTGAGTTCAGTCTAAGTCGGTTAAGTACACGTTTCAAATATTAGCATGGAAACTATCTTCTTACTTTCATAAACAATCTAAAAAATAAAATAAATAATGTACTTAAAAAACTTTATAGAACGCAAATACCAGCATGAAGTAATAAAAGAAAACTTTACGGTTTATTACGTCATGAATTACGAGACGAAAAGGTATTTAAACATATTAACGAGTTTTATTTCACGTCTTCTTTCTTATCTCCTCGTCTTTTCAGTCTCACACTCAGACCCGACCCGGTTATATTAAGTTACTTTTCTGTGTTAATATTAAGTGTGGGTAGTTACGCGATAAAATTATTATTTTTTTATTCAGCGTCGCGTCTCAGTGTGAGAGCTGATCCTGAATTAGCGATTGCTAAATCTAATAAAATGCTAATTTGCTTGCAGGTTATAGCATGTTAAAAGATAGCATTACAATCTACTCGTCAGTTGATTTGCTTTGCGGGCACGGTCAGGCTAAGACGAAGGTTAAGACGAAGTCTATTGTAGTTTACAAGTTTGTGGTTAAATCGTTGTCCGTGGCGCATAAGATCGTAATGTTACCTTTACTTATAGGTCGCGACGAACTTTAAGATCGTTTGGCAAAAATGTAAAGGGACGCGGGGTTTTAATTTTAGCTATCTATTTAGTCGGGATGAAACTGGGAGAGCCATGCTTCGGCACGAATGGGCCGGCTAGACCGGAGTGATATCACGGCGTCTCAGAAAACTGGCGTGAAACGACTTTGTGCTGTGTTTCGTTCAGTGAGTGAGTTTACCGGTGGTCCAACTTCCCTAATCACGCTATCCCTATTCCCTCACAAAGGCCGGCAACGCACTTGCGACTCTTGACGACGGCAGTTGCATTCCATCAGGTAACCCGTCTGCTCGCTTGCCCCCTAAATATCAATAAAGGCAGAGTAGTGCCTCTAGCGGTCACTCGCAGAATTAAATTTCGCCATACTAAACCGAAAACGGCCATAGTCAAAAAACTCAGAAGTACGCTTGCGCAGAAAATATATTTTCCCAGAGAAATCAACCAATAGTGACGCGCACGCTTTTGGTACATCCGAGACCATGAAAAGCTTGCGTAGTTGGTATTGAGTATATAAAAAAAACTATTGCTGCAAACTCATGATAGAGTTACAGCCTACAGGTAATGAGATCTTTCCTTGGTAAAATATATTAGAGTTTATCTTCTTAACTAAAGCTTGTTTAATTTTGAACGTATGCCAACCAGATTAAGCTGTCTTTAGCTTTTAGCGGTTTATACTGCGCAGATTACAATTTTTTTGTGACATTGTCATGACAGCGCATACGTATAAGAGATTTTGCGCGCGCGTACATACATCCATGCAAAAACTCTAAAAAAACCGAACACGGCCATAGTCAAAAAACTCAGAAGTACGCATGCGCAGAAAATATATTTTCCCAGAGAAATTAACCAATAGTGAGATGGGTTTTGCGCGCACGCTTTTGGTACATCTGAGACGATGACACTAGATGTCAGATATTGTACTTACGCGTCGATTGTCGTCTACTATTACGCCGAGCGCTCTTAAAGTTGTGCCCGACCTCTCGCCGGGTCAATGTGCTTCTTTTATTGTTGTAGATGTTTAGGTTATATACGTGTAACGAACAAAGTGATAATACTTTAGGGCGTGTATGTGTTACTTGTGAGTTCACTGCTAAATCAGCGCTGAAGGCACATTTCTTGCCATCTATATAACATAACGAAAATTTAATTAAAAAAAAATTTTAAGCGTTGATACTACAGTGAACCCTGCAAAGGCTCTTTACTATTTTTAATTTTACTTATAACGTCTGAACTACGAATTATAAGAACTAAGAAAGTATACCTCCATCAAAAATTATGTTTTATTCCACCAGGCTTGTTTAAAATGTCTACAAATTTTCATAACATAGATGACCTTAAGTCAGTTTAGCTGACGTCACAGACGAAAGTTCGTAAGGGAACCGAATTCAAAACGATAATAGTCTAGGAGTTACGTTTCCTTAGTTTTTATTATTCAAACACATATACTCCCTAAATGATCACATAGTTTAGTAACCCCTGGGGGGCTATTATGACCATTTACGAAACTTGCATGGTTCCAGGCAATTCTATATACGGCCAACAATCGATTTGTTATTTTTTCGTATCTCAACTGAATGACTTAGAACGACCATGTTTGACGTAAGAACACTGTATCTGATGTCAGACGATGTTGTCACAATACGAAAATGCCACCCAAATTCCAACACAGAAGTCGGTTTAGTATCACGTGACTGCTGACTGGCTGTCACATTGCCAGCCAGGTATGTTTTCGGGCGTAAACTGTCTGGAAATAAGAGGTCATAATAGCCCACCCGTATGATGTTATCTATGTAACGTTTTGTGTTCGTAGCTGGACCAGCCGGCGTCTAACTACAACACGAACTACATCAACCACAGCTCACCGCATTCGCCGCAGACGAGCTCGCCGCACACATACTCACAGGTATTCAAAAATGAAGACACGCGTGGATGAAGCGGATAACTAACATTTTGCAGCCTTCGAGTATATACTATTTTTTTCCCATACAATTTTGTAACTTTTATAATCTAGTTAGTGTATCTAGCTGTACATCAACCCATATTATTTTAGTTTCAAATACTGTTCTCTCGATCCTTTCAACACATGAAGTCGATCGGTTATTTCGCGAGGGCGTGAAGGCAAGGTACAAGGGTATAATAGACCTGATGACCTAAAGAGGCAACCAATCGAACTGTGCGTGGATGGAACAAGTTATCAGTCAGACCTTTGAGTTTTAAAACTTATATAAATATCTTTTCACTCATTTCATTAAATGGCTTTATCGATTATACTTGAATCGACCTACCACCTATTTTTCATACCCCTAAGTGATATTTTAGGTTATTTAATACTCACCCTTAACGTTTTAATCTTTTTTCTACACTAGAATTTACCAAGACATAATTTATATGGGAAAACAATATTTGCCGTTTCAGCTAGTATATTTGTTAGACTAATCGAAATGCATAACATTTCAGGCGCACGTGTCGCACTCGTCGCACGTTTCGCATGTGGCGCACGAGGCGCGCATATCGCACGCGCGCGCGCCGAGCGAGCGGCCGCGCGACCCCGTGCCAGCGTACACGGCGCTTCGCCCGCTGTCACCGCCCCACCCACCCACACCAAACACGCCCGCCTCCATACCGGACATCATCCTCACAGGTAAGACGTCACAGCAGGACGCTTGCGCGCCGAAATTGTCCAACTAATTTTACTAATTGTAAGCTGTGTGTGCAGCGGCCACGAAAGACTAGCGCAGTGACATTATTTTGCCAACCCTTATACAAATTATGTCAGAATTGATTTCAAGCGTAGCTTAAAATCAAGTTGCCACTCAGAAAGGAAAACAGCTTTCATTTACACAAGCTAAACATTTTTTAATTTACATAGTTTTCAATTTTAAAAACTGTTTATGTTCTAAAACACTAGCTAAAGGCAGACCCCTGGCACGTTTCAGATTACTCCGGCGATCTGGATGCGGGCATATTCGGCGGGGAGGAGGCGCAGCTGCGGGCCGGCCTCGACCTCGACGAGTTGACGTTACTGGAGGAGCCCAGCGCGTTATTACCCGACTCGGCCGTCGAGCACGAGTTCCGACTAGACCGCCTCGATGGCTTGTAGCGCGGTTATACGCGACGCGCGAGCGAGCGGGACAACAATAGCGGGTGCGAGAGAGATAGCACGTGCGAGGTGCTTGAAGAAATGTGCGAGCGAGATAGCACGTTCGAACGAGACGGCATGCGCGACAGCACACGTGAAGAAATCAAGTGCGAGCAGTACAGCATGCGTAAGCGACCCGCCGGCATTTGATCCCCGCTCCACTCGGGCGCGACTCCCTATACTTCATGACAATTTCTATCGTTTCAAGTCTGAGTTAGTGATTATAGTGTAGCCGTCGTTTAGTTTATAGTAAGCAGGCGTGGGGACGACGGCAATACGTCACATTCCCGGCGTGTTGCGGGCGCGCACGCCTACAGTTGCGTACGCGTCTGCGTGCATGCCCGCTCGGGCGCTACGTGCATGATTGCGTGCGCGCACGCTCCGGCGTCGCATGATCACGATCTGAGTTGACAGGCTGTAACTTTGACAGTGCGAGTGTTCATTGTGGTTTTAAATGTTTTACTCATATTTTCGATTCAAAGGGATAGGTATGCTTTAGATTTGATTTTTTAATGATCATCGATCGATGTCGCCGATCGATTCGTGTACAGAATTTAAGTGATTATTTTTTATTAAGTATTGTGAATATGTACTCGAATATCATCGGAGGATTCGATTACGGAATCCTCGCCGTTCTCACCTTCGTCCCGCGACGGTGTCTTTGTAAATAATACTTGAAAGTGTTCACTTCGAAAGTTGCATTTAAATCGCTAATCTTGCATGCTGAATTTTAAAGAATTTTTATCTTTAAATGGAGCGTGGAAATATTTTTCATATTTAATACGAATTTTCTTAAGGTATTCAAATTTCTACTCGCAGTCAGTGATCGCTCGGGCATGGCTAATTTCGTAATAAAACTCTTTAATAGAATGAGACTGCGGCTTGAGAGTAGCGGAGCGGATAACCTCCGCTCCGCTACGTTCAAACCTTCGTCTTTTTTATCAAAAAAATCACATATTTCTATATCGCTTGTACAATTTGAGCAGACACAAGTCCCAACGGCCGGCGGTCGATTTCATGGCCTTATATTTTAAGTATGTTACATACCAATTCTCTTTTGTATGTTTTTAACTGTATATTATTTAAGATGTAAATAAAAGTTGTTATTGAGAAATTTAATAAGCTTTTGTCGCAAACATATCTACGTATGGTCGCGTGAGTCGAGGCTGGTGTCGTGTTTTCTATCAACTTTGTTATATGTGACTATATATTTTTTAATTCTCTTTGCATATTGAGAACGAATATTTGCATTTTGTATGTAGTTGGACTACATACGAGGTTGAACTTTAAATAGTCTAAGTTTGGATGTATTCAGATCTTCGGCTGACGATTGTAGTAGCTGAGATGAGCGTTATTCTTTTTCAAAAATTTTATATTTATACCACAAATTACAATGATCTTCTATATTAAATCATATTAAAATATATTCTATTCATATTTGTTAAAAGTTTTGTGTTAAAATTTTATTATAAATATCGCTCGTCCAAAAATATTATATTAAATCGCTACGCTGCGCGCTCAGCTACTCTCAGTCGTGGCTTAATGTCATTGTGCTCGCAACGTAATAACGCTGTTACTTTATCATAAACGTATATTCTATGAAATCAATTATATTTTAAGTCTAATCAGGGTGATTTCGGTTACAGGTAAACCTTCCAGTCAGCGCCATATTAACGACTTATTCAATGCTATCAGTTGGTATGGCACAACAGAAGAGATCGAATAGTTTAATGACTTCGATTTAATATTACTAAGATGCATAGATCCCTTCAAAATTAAATTAAATAATGGCTTCAAGACTATCTGACACAAAACAACTCAAATCAAAATTAAGTTTTATTTTCCAATACACTTGTGTATTGGAAACAAAACTTAATTTAATGAATTGAAGCTCGCAATCGTACAAAAGTTAAATCTCGTGGTTTCGGAGCGACTAGCAACGGAACAAGGCATTACGGAATTAGGATTTTTAGACTGCAACTGTGAATCTTCATAATATTTGATCACGGTTTTATGCCAAAGAAACAAAGAAATGCTGTTAAAACGTTAACTAAAATTTTTTGAAACTAGATCTTGGCTTTCGAATTGATTTTTGAAAGAGTAATCCGATATTGACTTTGACGTCAGTCTATAAGCTGCATACAAAGTTCACTATAAGTTGCGTTTCGAGAAAAAGAGATGGTTATAAAACTTAAATCGCTAATGTCTTAAGCATTTCTCAACAGAAATCGGAGATTTTTTGTCATTCTGTATATCAATAAATTTTGTCTTATATGCATACTCCCTTTTGAAAGGAAGAATGGACTACCTTTGTTCTTGATTTGGTCCGCAGGTAGAAACTAGTGTTTGCTATAAATCTTAATACAATATAGGATTAAACCTGAAACCGAATTCACCACGATCACCCAGTCAATATATTATTTCGTTGCGGAAAATTCATAAGTCTTGCGAGTTCAATGACCCGTGGGCGTGTGAATGTTATGTTAATGCTCATTTTTATGTTTTAAGAGTCTAGTCATCGAGTTATATGTTCAAATGGTCCCGTATTTTTGTGATGTCTGACATGTTACATAGAAAATAGTTGACGAAATTTCTTTAAACATATATATTGCGCACATTCTGACGTGTTAAATTTTGTTAATTTATTGACTAACGCGCTCCCTAGATGATAATTTCGTATGACATGTATTACGTCAGAGTATATATGGAGGAAGGGGGCTATCTCCTATCCAATAAGTTAATTACTACACTCTCCAGGCTGTAACTTTTAGCAACATTTTTGATCAGTGAGTTCAATACTCATATTATTTAATTCGCAGGGGTCGATAATACAACAAGTAACTAAATCGTGTATTCTGACGGAGATAGCCTACTTCCTCCATATATACTCTGACGTAATACATCTCATGCTGCATAATCGTCTAAGGGACGCGTTTGTATGTGGTTGCTTCTATGAAATCAAATTTTGTATGGAAACAATCTATCATTGACGACAAAGACTAATTCCTAACTGTAGGTTGCGCACAAAAAGACCTAGGTGGAAGAAGTGGGTATTTAAAAATTTGAAAAAATCGTTTAATACGTTTTGGAATCGAAACGAGTCGATTATTGGGTGTACGTCTGGATGTGTTTAAAAATAAAATAATTATGTTAAAAAGTCTGGTACCGTCGCAGTATACTAAACTGGAAATTCAGTAGGCAGAGAGACACTGCCTTCTTTCGAAAACCCAACGTCTTCACAGCATTTTAAAAATCTCGCGTGCCGTTATAAAGCTGCGCTCTACGCTAGTATGTATAGCTAAGTAAATTTTCCAGACGATTATGTAATATGGGAAAAATCAGTTTTTACTATTGATAACAAAATATTCGTTATCTACTTCACCCACTTAAGTCTTTAATTATAAGATCGCTCGGCTAAAACTAGAGAGGGATTCGATATTTGTGCAATTATACGTCCTCTAATAGGGGCCCGTCACTAGAGACAGAGTACGGATATCGTAGAGGTGGAAACGTATCCGGTATTTACCCTCAGGTAAATGCGGTAATACCCGGTAAAATTTTGTGATAAAATGAAATAAATAAAAACATTTTAAAAATAATTCTGAACTTTATAAGTGTTTCAAACACATACAAAGTTCAAAATTCATTTTGAAGTTTCTTTTCCCAGCCTTAGTCACTAGATGGCAGAGTGATAATTCCATCATTCATCCTGCCCGGTAATTATCAAAATGCGTACATTGTGTAAATACCCATCGCCCCACTAAAGTTATCATAGAATTTTTGCCGAACGATCTATAACTTGTGCGCGACCTGTACCATGAGGAGCTGTCGGAAAATTGGTGTTATAACCTATCCAATTTTAATTGATCTGTCGTGACGTATAGTTTGCATGGCAATTCTTCTGTAAATACCCTGATTCCGGTACAGTCGCTGAAATCGTGGCTCATTTCGACGTTGTCACCACGGCATAAGGTTCAATATAGCACACGTCGACTGTACATAGCGTATAATTATGTGATACGGAACAGCACAACAAATCATTAAAGCCTAAAATATGATAAGTTTTTTTTCTTATATTTCATACATTTTTTATATGTGCATCACTTGTATATAGTTTCGCATTTGTATATTGTGTGGAGATTGGGGTGACAACTGCCTTTCGTAAACAAAAAAAAGCTATTTGAATTATCCAGAGAAGATACAAACTTGACAATGTACCATCGAGAGAATTGATTCCTTGTCATTTGACGGACCTGCGTCATTTGGTCCGAATGTCAATTTCGCGTTAGCCGCGATCTGTCGGTTTGACATAACGCGACCGACTTGTCTATGAATCAACTTGATACTGAGGCGTCACATTTTTTTGCGTTGTAATCTCCTTTAAATCATAAAGTTAGTATATATATATATGTTTCTAAACTGATTTAAATAATTGTTTTAAGAGACAAATTTCTGTTTTAGCACTTTTTTGTTGCATTTAATTTGTTTCCTATTAACTTAGCATATTGTTGTTGCTTATAGGAGCATTTTTCAGTTTTCCGATTGGGTAGATTAGATAAATATCCATTGCCCATCTCTATTTGTAATCCTACCATCGTGAACCACCATCAACTTAAATATTTATGTGTGTCTCAAATGCAGCTCACTAGCGTTCTTAGCGATTCAATCGCTCGCTATACCCGCGATTTCATCGCTTCAAAAAATCATTGTGAACTAGAACATTCCATACTCAATAGAAGTCAGTTGTCATCTCAGTGTGGATGAGTCTACCTGTGTCGAACTGCCCCCGTTATATAGGCACACAACTTTAAGATCGCTCGGCGAAACTGGGAAGAGCAACATTATATACAAACTATAACTACCGGAGAAGTTGACGTTGACGAAAGTTTTAACTAGCGACACCGCCCTGGTTTGCATTGGATGCTTTGTTTTCAGCAAAAATACCATAGAGGTAGAACAACGTAGGCGACTGAGTGTCCGACTCAAGCGGTAATAAAAGTGGCGACTCCATCCTCTATATTATTCTACGTCTATGGTATTTTTACCCAAAGAAAGCGTCCATTGTAAAGGGGAATCTAGACAATCGAGATCAACCGCTCAACCGAGCTGCCGTCCTCAAGCTTAAATGCCGTTAACCAACATCTGGTCGATTTTGATGCCATCATAATTAGAAAAAAAAGCTTTATCGGCGTGTATTACCAAAATATTTGTAGCTTTTATAGCCATCGAGTTATTAAAATTAATATTGCCGTTATGGAGTACCAAGCCCATAGAAAAATTGCCGTGTTTTTTGCTCATAACTCAAAAAGTACTTTTTGTAGATAGCGGTATTTTAGCTTGAGGACGGCAGCAAGGTGACCTCGGACCGGCATTGGTCGGGAACGCAAACATCGCTTATAAACGCCGACGAAACGAAAAATGGTTGACCGACCAGGGTGCTGAGTGTCTTGTGTGACCTCTGTTGTGTATATAATATGTCTTCAATTATAATAGGTCTCAAATCGCCATTATCTTTGAAAGTACGCCTCCTGGCCAAAGTCCTTCGTATATTTTACAACCAAATATTATCAACGACACGGCGCTACACTTATATACTCCATAGAACTGACGTTTGCAAAACTGATGCCTTAACAAAAACGTCAATTCTATAAAAATAAATGTAATGCGTATTGTGTTGAACTAGTGCGGTTTAACCTTTAAAAAATACTAAAATAATAACACGCTCCGATAAAGATGTTGTAAATGTTATGGCTTCAAGCGGAAAACATACTTTGACGCGACTGACAGGGGCGGTCTAGATAATAAATTTGTACATTGAAGTGTGCAAACTATAAGGCGAAAGTCGCTGACGTCTCGTAAGGGCTGTCAGCCGCGTCTGACATCAGTCGCGGACGTTTTTGTATCGGCTGTCAGTCGCGTCCGATCAGTTTGTTTTCAGCTTTAAGATAATCGGCGATTACAAATGATGACACGCGAGCACGAGGGCGTGTTTGGCTCTGCTCACCGGTCATCGTCTTTGATCAACTCGTTGACAATGTAGGATGCTGGCACAGTGATCGTGTCAGTTAACGAACAAGATTATCGATGATTATTATATAGAGCCTGCATCATGTATTTACCCTTGTCTGTTAGAGCTTCCCCCACTTTCAAACGAGGAGCTCTACGTGTGTGCTCGTCCAAAGGAATTGTACTCACACTTTGAATTTCATAATGTTTTATCAACTTTTAATAATGACATAGTTACCTGTTTTAAAACATTTTGCAATATCTTATAAAGATTTTTTAATATTTTTTGTTGTTAAAATTAAACGAATTTATCCATTGTTAATTGCTGCCTACACAGAATGTAATATTTTGCCAAATTCTAGTGTATTCTTAAAATGTTATATAAAATGATATTTAGCATAGGCAAGTTTATAAATTAAATTTTAGTTAATGATGAATTATAACAATTGTAGTGAATGTGGTTTTAATTTATTTTTAAACTAAAAAGCGATAAAAAATTAAAACTGCGTTTTGGATCTGTAGTGAGTACAAAAGTGGATTACTTAAGATTTTAATGTTAGTTTTATATATTTTTATAGAAAAAATTAAGAATACCAATCAAATTGTTGTGAAACACGAAATTTATTTTAAGTTCGTGTAGGCAGCGTCATGTAACTTAATAAAAATGTGCAATGTTTTTTTAAAGTTGAGTTTGAATATTCAGACAGGTTTTATATTGTATGACGATAAAGGTGAGACCAAAGCGACACAACTCGACGTGGGACTTTCATGAAACTGACGTTTGAGTTTGAAGCAATAGTAATTCAGTATGGCGAAATGTGCTACAGTGCCTCTAGCGGTCACTTGCGGAACTAAAATTGTCATACTAAAAAATTTACATAGTCGCTATCGAGTATCGAGAAATAATATTGCTTCAAACTCACGGTAGAACTAAAGGTCAATGGAGGTTAAGTGTCGGTTTGGTGCGGTCTCACTTTAAAATGTATTTATTTTGCATTTTATTTTATTATAATCGTGCAGACTTGTGTAGATTTTTTGTGGTTAACAACGAAATTTTAGATTTTTTTTGTGTAAAAAAACTCAAATCGGTCGCCACAAACTATAAACGCTTAACGTCATCTATACATTACAAAAAAGTAAGAACTAAAGCACCATCTGTCGGCAAACATCATTGAAAGTTATCTAGTTTGTGGAAGGTTATATTTTCTGAAGTTACGTCTATTTTTTCTGTTTTATTCTTGGCGGTGTTCCACTATTTCTCTAACGTTTTAGACGATATTATTTGTATAAACCGTAGTCAATCATAAAAATGTGCCAGTCTGGGTTCAAATTGGTAAGCAAATAATTTGTATTTTCTTCAATTAAAGAAAGTAAGGGACAACGTTTTCTATTCATGATTCTACTGGCCCAATAGCAAAGGACTATCTTCATATAAGGTCCCGGGGGCTTCGGAGATGCAGGTAGCTTTCTCAAAAGACGGTCGTGACACCAAAAAGTGAGATGGAGTGTTGTCGCGCACAGCTTTAAGATCGTTCGGCAAAATTGTAGGGGGATGCACTCCGATAAAGTGAAATATTTTACAACAATATGGTATCGTCTGATCGCGATCAACCGATAAGGACCTATCTGATTTAAAACGGAGTAATAACCGTCCGACTACAAACGGACCAATAACAGCCAGGCTGATCGCTCTCCACCAATAGCGTGTACCCGCGCGCTCTCCCCACCCCGCCCACTCCTCGCCCCACCAAATAAACCTAATATCGATTAATGTGCCCTACCAGTTTCACCGAGCGTTCTTTAAGTTGCATGCGCTTTATAAATATGTACGATTTTATGACATTAATGTAAGACATGAATGTTTTTTCTCAAATATGCACAAACTTGAAGATTTTGCAGTTACTGTGTCGATGGTTTGTTTTATTTAAACCAAATGTACATAATAAGTGTGATAGAGATGAAACGGTCTCATTTAAAATAAAAATTGTTGTAAGTACATGTGTTTTATTATTATCTTTTATACCAAATACTCATGATATAAAGTACCTTTTACAGCCGAAACGGCTTTACCGATTTTTACCAAGTTTTATTTTATGCATATTCAGTAGATCTGAGAATCGGCTAACATATATTTCATACCACTGAGTGATAAGATTTGTTTACCCAATGAAGCAGTTTAGTTTATAATAAAAGTTTAGCCTGCGTATAAAGTATTTGATTTTTATTGCATATGTTTAATCACTCTATTTGTAAAACGCATCCAGTTCAGCGCGCCACCTTTTTTTGGGACGGCCTCTGTAACGCCGACTAGCCACTCAGATAAGCCCATCGGTCCGGGTGCATACGGGAGACATGCCCCGCCCAGCTCCACTTCAGACTCGCAGCCTTTATACCTACGTCAACGAATTTTGTTTGGAAACGCGTTGTTTCCGTCCGGGGAAAAGTTAACGTATGCGCCAGCTAATGTTTTTACGGCTGATATCGAGTCAATCCATTCGGGTGTCCAAGTACGGAATTCTGCATTAGGAAACCTAATTCAGAAAAAGTACCTTTGCGGCTAGCCTAAAAAAAGCGCCTACATTTCTTATTAATTTTCTGAATACAAGCTCTGACCAAAGAGATTTGATATTTTTCTATTATTTGTTACAAGACCTGACAAAGTTATGTCAGAGGATAGAAAATACTTGCGTTTCTTGAATAAAAAATGCGTTTTCTAATATTGCTTTTTCTTGTTCTGTACGTAACACTATCAACTTCTAGACCATCTCAGACTGACGATGATGACGGGTGAGTTAGCAAGGATTTTTCAAACCTTTAATAAATAGTAATGTAGGGTAAAATAAACCTTTTTTAACGTCCTAGAGTAAGATGGGATGGATCATTTCATTGCAATAATGTTTGTTTAAACTTATTAAAAGTTCTTATTTTTTCATCTTAACGATGCCTAAAGTGTAAGCCTAAAGTGTAAGCCCCTTTTTACATGCACACGGTCACCATACTGTGTTGCACCCGTGTTCATGTAAAGTTTCTATACGAAACCATACATTACTGAGACTGTGACCGTTCCGTTCGTCGTTTATAGTATGTAAGCACGGCT
>JAOTAV010015020.1:0-25288 GCA_026546445.1 Cyclargus thomasi
ATACTTTTTATCCCGGGAAAATGTACGGTTCCCGCGTGATATACAAATTTTTGCGCAACGAATTTGCAGGCACCAACTAGTAAATATAATTAAAAATACATGTGCCTCAAATATATTTTTGGAATATTTTCCCTAAAGTAAAATGTAGGGTCTCCGCTTCTCATCAGCCTAGTCTCTATGTTGGCAGAAATGCCGTTCTCTATTCTCGTGTCCTTGATTCCAACATGGCGGTGTAAGTTATAACTTAGGCTACAACAAATTAATTTCTATATTATATTATACTGTTTATACAACATTTTAATTAGCGTCGACGGTGCTTTGATGTGTTAAGAGTTATAAAACACACTTCATTTTATAATACATAAATATGCTATTTTATGCTCCTTTTTAACGAACGAACTTAATTAATAATATAAATAATAAATTATAATTTATATAAATTATATCCTTATTAGTGGTTATATAATGTTAAGGAAAGTAATAAACAGAGATTTTTTATCATATGGCGCGTTAATTTCTGTAGATTTGGCCTCAAATTTTATTTGAATTACTGGTACATACTATAATAAAATAACCCCTACACCGAACTTTCGTCATGTTTGCCGCTAAAGCGCTTGGCAAATTTTTTGTTACCTACAAAAAAAGCTTGACAACGCTGCTAATTTCACAATAAATTTTGTTTTACCCTGCTAATTTCACAATAAACCATTTTACACATACACAACATTATCAACATTAATTTAAAGCGTTTCAGTATCTTTAGTTACAGACAGACACGCCATTTATAATATTAGTATTGATTTCAAGTTTCGAATCCTGTTAGCCAGTATTTTGAACGTTCGATAATGTAATTGGGCCTCTCACCTGCCACCAGTCAGTGGCTGCCGTCCAATTTACTGCCGGAAGCGACCTGTACGGGGTAAGCATGCTGAAGTGTGGTCCAAGACGTAAGAGAAGCAGTATTTTCAGTTTTCTTAAAATGCTTTAAAGAGGTTAGATTAAAACCTTGATAATAAAGTGGCATTTTATCGGTACAAAATGATCTCGTTGACGATGACGGCGTGCCTTGGACAAACGGCGCAGTATCTAAGTTATACGCGGTTCCTATACAAACTCTAACACCGGCCGGTCGATTAAGTCCGTTTGCCGACCCTCTCGCCTATTATATACTTGTATTTGCGTTAAAACTTTGTTCTCTCTTAAATATCTGATTAAAATAATATGTTAACACTATCGACCGCACTGGGAGACTAGAGATATTTAAAGTGACGGTGAAACTGTGGTTAAACTGAAATGTAACAAGTAAAACTTACTAGAGTTATTAATCTTCGTCCCTGAGCGCAGTAGTAACAAAACAATAACATAACTTTTGTTAAATATATTTTTTTTAAATGTTAATTAATCATTAGTGACAATAAAATCTTGTTACACTTTAATTTTTATTAGCACAATCTCATATGAAATAGATAATTTTTAATTGTCCAGTTACACCTTGTTGCAGAGAAATTATTAAATGATAGAGTACGTATCTAATGGTTAATTAAACAAGCAAATGGCCCGGAACTAGCGGCTAATGTTACACGAACTTGTAAACCAGATTATACTAACTAACACTATACATAACTAACACAAACAGTAAAAATACATACAATGTTATTGACGATTTGCAAAAATTATAAAAAGGAAAAAACTAGTGTTCAAAATGAAAAGTGGAGAGAATTCAAATAGCTTGTATTTTAAGTTCTTAAAATAAAAAAAAATAATTATTGGCTAATGTGGCACTGTCGAAAAACCGAAAGGTATATTTTTCAAACACAATGAAATGTCTAGAATAATTATGTAGAACTGTTGTAATCACATGTATTTGATTTGAACGAATTCGGTAAAGCGACTAGCGAGTCAAAATTTACTAACACAAATCTATAGAAAATTACTACAATACTGATAAAATGTACTGCGTATTTTTTTCATAAAAAGAACTGCTTTGGTTAATTATATTATAATTATTTTAAAGATTTAAACATTCACACCTAATTTACAATTAAAATCCGGGCTTCATACACCCATAATAAGACTTACTACTTTTATAACCCTGGTTTACTGTTAATGTTAGCCAAAATTTTGTTTAACAGTTAAAATAATTAAGGAATAAAAAAATTATACTATAATTATGTTATTGTTTTGGAATCACAGTTAATTAACATAAAAAAAATTAACTCTCCTAAAAACAGCATCGGTTAACTTCACAAAAAAATTTGAACAAAAACGCCAAAACAAAACATCGGTCTACCGTTTTAGCGATCATTAATTTTTTGTGCGAGAAAGAGACAGCTATATCACTCACCCTCATTCGAGTTGGAGTGTCCGTCGGTGGGCTGATCCGAGTCGCCGACTATACTCCTGATGGTGAAGGAGGTCTTCCTCGGCTCCGGCAAGGAGCTGGTCTCCTGGCACTGTCCGTTCACCATCTCCCCCTCACTCCGTCTGGTGGTCAGGTCCATTGTAACTCACACTGCCCGACACGATATCGCATCGTTAGCTCGCCGACGCAAGCGACATAACACAGAGTTTAGCACGTTGTAATGGCGGCACGCGCGCCGGTCTCGCCGCAGCGGAGGCGACTGGGCCTCTTTCCTCCTCCGCGCGCGGCGCTCGGCCCTCCCTACGCCCTCTGGGGCGGAGCGCCCGCCCCCTGCTTCGTGCGACTTTTTCGCGCCGTGGCGGTAATCGTGTTTATCGATACCGGATTGCGGCGATCAGGTTTTTCCGTTTTGCTGAGTGATTTCCTTTTTTGTCCCAACGAGGTGTGTAAGAAAATTAATGTGGCCACGAGGTGAAACCCCTTTAGGTATGTCACGCTATTTGTGTCAAATTTCGTACTGATGACATAGGGTCTTCACACAGCACGAGGCGACTCGCGTAGATGCATTTTTGAATAATTATGAAATACTAGACGATGCCCGAAACTCTGTTGCGCCAACATAAGATGAAATTAATGGAATGGAAGTATGGAATGAATGAATCATATATTATGTCACATGATTTGTTATACCTATGGAATGAGATGTTTAATTGCAGTAAAAATAGCCTATGTCCTTCTCCAGCCCCCAACTAACTTTACACGTGACATGTCTAATGACGTGATTTTTTGTTGCTCCGTTGCGACGTGAAGAAAGGACAAACAAACACACTTTCCCATTTAAAATATTAGTATGGATATGGAATTGCCAGATTTCAAAGTCAAAAAAATTTAGAATTGCATCGTTTATCTGCTGACTCCTTATTTTATAATCAGGAATAATATTTAATGCTAATGTATTTTTTATTAATTATCATTTACTATGTCACGTTATTTCTGCAGTCAATTTTGTAAAGGAATATACCCATGTCGTCAACAACGATAACTGAGTCAGTCATCGTCATAAAATATATGTTAATAATTAATATTATTAGATATAAAATAATACAAGTTACAATAAGTCAATAACAGAATTCCCCGCAAAATATAATTTACTAACAAACAAAGGAAAATCGAATAGGAAAACGATCGTACATAGAAACTTATTATTATTGTTCTTAAGAACAATGCAACGGTATAATATCAAACCTAAGATCATATATAAAATGCATTTTGACATATTATTATTGAAATTTTTTTTTTGGAAAATTACATTTTAGTTGATGTTGATGGAATATTTTATAATTTTGTATGTTATTTATTTTGGTTATTATTCAAAACAGTTAAAAAAATGCGTATTATAAAAAAGTTTTATTTACCAAAAATATTCATTATTTTTCATAAAAAATAATTTTTACAATTGACATCCCTACTCACAGTAACGAAGTGTAGGTAACTTTACTTATACCCGATACATTTATTAACAGGTTACGTAAATTATAACATTCCTCTAGCAATTCCTATAGTGAATTACATTTATAGTAATTCGTATAGTAAAACATTGAACGGGCAATAATTACAGCAAATCCGTGAATCACAATTTAGACACATAAATTGAGATCGCTCGCAGCCCTGAATTAGCTCTGACTATTGCGTGTAGGGCTGTGCAAAAAAAAATATATTTGCTCATAATTATAGTACTTTAGTAATTTCGAGAACTAGTAGTCTAGTGGGTAAGACCTTTGGTTCGCCCTTGAGAGAGTGCAGGTTAGAACCCCGGTGGAGGCGTTTACCAATGAGACATTTTGCAATGATGCGTGGGAGACCTATGCTTCGGCACAAACGGGTCGGCTCGACCGGAGTGATACCACGGCCGCGCAGAAAACTAGCGTGAAACGCCGATGTGCTGTGTTTCGTTCAGTGAGTGAGTTTACCGGTGGCCCAACTTCCCTAATCTCTTATCCCTATTCCCTCATAAAGGCCGGCAACGCACTTGAGACTCTTCGGAAATCACGATTGTCCATGGGCGACGGCGGTTGCTTTCCATCAGGTATTCCGTCTGCTCGCTTGCCCCCTGAATATCATAAAAAAGTGATATTTGTTGTAGAGGTATGTACGAGTTCATGTTAATTTCGAATTTGTAATGAAAAATTTTCGCGCGTACTGTAAAGTAAAAAATAAAATGTATATATTTACATAAGTCTATATAATACTATCTCAAAGGGTTCTACTACATTCTCTACCTATCTATTTCACTGACTTTATTTTAAATTTTTGGGAAAGGTTTGAACTGAGTGAAGAAATATCTTAAATAAAATTTTACCCTAATCCAAATACATATAATAATTAAAAAAAACCTGAAGTTGGGTTTACAGATTGTTACAAAACGAAGTGAGAGTATTCAATGAGGTGTGATTGCAGCAATTATGTATTGTTCACTGTGAAAGCAGCCAACTAGCAGCCCAAAAAATTTTTTTAGTTACTTTTTTATTAATTTGCAGATACAAATGCTAAAAAGTATAGTGCTGCAGATGCATTACAGATTATACACATATATATTTTAGCACCAGGAGAATTTTTATATGCAAGTGACAACCCTGTATAAACCAATAGAAGCCATCTTTCGCTCGCAGTCGTTATTCTAGTTAGTGTTGTGCCCGTGGCGCCGCCAGCGGCTCAACATTTGTTACGTCTGTTTGTTTGTCCACCAGATTTACAAATGTTATTACTATTTAAATGGGTCCCCTTAATTACCAAAAATGCAATTGGTCAATATTGAAAAACTAAAAATAATAATAAAAATTTGATTTTTGTTACTGTTATTATTATTGGATTAAAGTATTACTGTGCCCCGCGGTGTAACCCGTGGTTTATGTCATTAGTTCAATTTGCAGACTGTGCTGGTAAAGGTGGTCTCGTACCCGGGAATTCAACCACTTACCCGGTATTTATCCTCACGTACCCGGTATTTACCCAAATGGGTACATAGGGTGAATACGCATCGGCCCTCGCTAGTTGGTGCAGGCCTACCTATAACACAGGCTTTACTTTGCCCTATGACATGTCATGACGTTTTTATGTTTAAAATAATTTCGCCACATCAGCTCATTAGTAATAATAATTTCTTTTCTTTTAAACGAAATTATTAATATTTTGACCTCTAAAAGTGTCGTAAAGATTTCAGATTAATTAGCTCATCGCGATGACTTTTGAGTTGCGTTCCAAAACGTGATAACATCAAGTTGATATTAAACATAAGCACACCTTACACCTTCATTTTTATATTATTTATTACGTTCATAGTATTTCATATTTAAGTTGGTTCTAAATTATTGTAATAAATAATTCAGTTGACGTCAAGCTTAATTATAAAAAAAAGTTACTATAGTGTATAAGAATTTCGTAAGGGAGGTATAATTCGATGTGGCTTGTGCCCCGGAAAAAAACACTTACCTAATTGCTAATGATTTATTAATATGTGATCACAACGAAACCTTATATATAAATTCTTGCACCGTCTTAGCACCATATGGCTCCAAACACACTTTCCAGAACCTTCCTCGAAAAACATCAACCAACTGGACGTCGGCATAGCAATGGTCATAATTGTCGTTTTTATGTGATTTCGGCGCAGCAAAGACCCCAGCGTGAGCCGCTAAACCGACCTTTATTAATCCAGGATGACTTTTTATTTAACAAACCATAAATCCTTTGTATCGGCCTCCCCTTTTTGTCTCTTGTAATGAGAGTATTACCATACAGATAGATTCAGTTTCGGTTATAAATGAGAGAGGCTCCCCGCTGTTAACGCTTTGGCGGCGCCGGCGCTAGGCCGTGTATAGGCCCTGTGGGTATACCCTGTTGCTGGGGGATAAGGTTCAATATTGTTGTTGTATGTTACAAATAGACTACCAATTACTCTGTGGAAGGGTGGCAATTGGGTCGGTGTTTGTTAATAGAAGAGTTAGGTTATCTTCTGTAAGTGTTTATAGAATGTTGCTTACGTAATTTCGGTCATACATAGTTAAAATTTTATAGTACCTAACTACTTAGCTATAGCGGCATAAGTTCTTATAAACTAATTTTCAAATATTTATCAAAAAGTGTTACTTCGCGTCAAAATAATTTAAAACGAAATATTTCAGTTGTAAGTATTTTTAGTATTCATTTTTAACTTTTTATTGCTTTGTTTTTGGTTAATTTTTTAAAATATTATGTCCTTTGTTGTCTTTAGCTTACAGATTATTGTAATGTATTAATTTTAATTGTTATTTATAAGAAGAAGTTAATTTGCTGTGTTAGTCTATTTATACGACAGATAAAACTTTATTTGACAGATTTTGAATGGAGAATCTGTCAAAAAAGTTGATGATAGCCTAACAAAAACTTTAACAGCTTACTTACGAACTTATCGCACCGATTAACGATTAAGAGGGCGAATAAAGCAGAAAATAAAACATCGTCTTTCTCTCTTCACACTTACGACCGTCGTTCATATGTCAGGTGAAACAGAACGACGCGAAATCACCGCGAAAACAGTTTTTTTCTTAATAACTCGATAAATATACAAAATTAACAAAACCGGCTTCTAATGAAACTCAGTAACAGAACTTTGTATCGTGTGTTAAAATACTGAGTCCGTCGAATGCGCCGTTTTGCTAAACCAAGAAATAATTATGCGTGAAAATTAGACGCACCTTTGTTTAATTTTTTTATTGAGAAATGTTAAGCTATCGTGCAGACGCTCACAAATATAATGTAGTATCTATGTTTAAAAAATGAAACGATTCGAAGCTATCAAGTAAAAAACGGAATTATGCGATAGTCAATTTTGCTTTTATCGTAACTGTAGAGCCTGCATTATGATTTAGTCCTAGCTCTTCTGTCGCTGACTGCTTTAAAAGACGTAGATGCTGGACTCGGCTGCGGCGTAATTTCGATCTTAAAATACGAAAAATAAAATTGTATACCAAAAGTGATACACTTTCTTGCGATGCGTAAAAGAAATGCAAAAATTAAATATCAAATAGCACGGGACATTTAATTTCAAAGTTGTAAGCTGACCCTAATACTAAAATGTAAATTAACGAGCTATTATGTAAACCTAATGTCTTAATATGACATCATTAAGGCGCCACGGTTTTTAATAGACCTAAACGAAACGGTCACTTGCTATGTAGGTCAGGTCCTTGAGTCACCACCCTTATCTCACTAAGTTATGACCTAATAAACTAAATGTTTGCTGTTTATGATGAAAGGTTTTGCTATACAATGTCTGGTATTCGTAAGGAAATGGCACGTTGACGGTTTAACGCTAGGAAAAGAAAATTAGAGGTCGTAACTCCTAAATTGTAGGAATTTAAGGTACCTTCGATACGTAAATATAAATTTTACGTGACGCTTTTATTTGGCTTAATGTGCTAAATATTACCAGAGTTATAAACACCTTAAAACTAACATATATTTTTCTATATATTTTATTCTATAGGTACCTTACAGTCTAACCTACATATTAATAAATCCAGATTTACAGATTCTCCATACAATATATGTCTAATAAAGTTGTGGATAGACTATCTGTAAGCGGTGAAACAAACCTTAAGGGTCGGTTTCACTGCTCGCTGATAAAGTGTCTGTTAGGCTATCCACAACTTTTTGACAGATTATATCTGTGAGCAGTGAAACAGGCCTTAATCTAACACTCTCACGTGTATGTCAGTCCGGCCGGCCCATTCGTGCCGAAGCATGGCTCTTCCACGGCAAAAAACGGTCATGTTTATTAGTTCATTAAACACAAATTTATTTTAATAAAATAGCTCCCGTACTTTCGACAGCAGGTACTTTTGGGGGCATTTTAATATATACATATTAATTATACAATTAATAGACAAATTATTTTAATATTAGGCGATACTGCTTTTTTCCATGAACTAAATATTCGTTTATGATACAAACTTTTAACAATTATTAAATTCATGTTTATTAATGCTGAATGAATAAAGCCTGTGATAATAATTTAATGGCTTAAAGTTAAATATGGTTGTAGTACTTGTTAGGTATCTTAATGCATTCGCTCAAGATTGGCGGTATGGTTCATTGACCCTCTGTAAAGAAATTTGTCATTTCCATACACATGCGATTGTAAATAAAGTGTTGTATTATCACTTTGTTTTTGACAATCGCGGTTTGTATAGAAATTTGACAGAGGGTTAATGAACCATACCGCCAATATTGAGCGAATGCGTAATAATTTTATATACTCTTTTTTTCACAATGAGTACTTAAAATGGAATGCAAACCAGTTTTTTTCTTTTTTCCAGACAAATATGCGAAAACATAATGTATCAAATCTTATATATTCGAACTTACTTAAATAGTTTTGAATGTATAATGGGGGAAATTGAAAGAGAGTCAGTTGACGAATTACGCCATTTGGTCGGAATATGTCAATTCCATGTAAGTCGTTCCAAATGATTTGTCGACCGAGTATGACATAACCCGGCCAAATTACTTAGATCCACAATCTGTATCTCTTTCAACTTATTTGATTGTACTTTTCGTTTATCGTAATATTATATTTAAATAAATTCAAATTCAATGCTAATTTTTGTAATATTTAAGAAGCTAACATAACAATAATATAAGGTCACACTTACAACAAAAGATTATCAAAAATAATTCGCTATAAATATAATTCGACGTTAATTGTGGTGCTTATTTAAATAAAGGTAGTAATTATTGTAATAATTTAAATTCCACAGACAGACAAAAAATAATGGCGCATATTATCACATTTAGAATTCTAACGATTTTAATGCATTTTCAGTGCCACATTAGGTATTGTAAGAAACTTACATTTAGTTTGATGCCACAACAGAACCTTATAAGTTCTGGAGCCAATCTGATTATTCATTGAAAAGGTGTCAAGGACGAGATCCGGAGCGTCCACTGGAAATCTTAAGGAGCCACTTTGCAGCCAAAGGCACCTGCGAATATTTGCATAACCTACAAATATTTGTTAGAGTCACATGGAACCTCCTTGAACGGATAAATGAGGAACGAATAAAAAAAACAGTAACAGCTTTGTTTCCGAGACTTCCATATTAATACATAACAAGTAAAAAAAGTACTTAGGGAAGTGTTCTTAATTACCTATATGTTGTATAATAAGCAAGTGTCTTTAAACACAGGTACGTTTATCGTTTATATAGTTGATGTTATTGGTATTTTTTTTAATGCACCTTCATAATTACCTCAAAATATTGTAAAATATTAAAAAAAAAACTAATCATATAGAATTTTTTAACACACTATTGAATTGATATACTTTGACTATTTATATTAAGTCATAATATGATTGGCCTATAATATTTAGTTATATTTTGTAACAAATTACAAAAAAAAAATAATTGTCAAGTAGTAATAATATAATTGACCTATTAAAATGGCGTCGACGAGAAACAGCTAAAACATGCTAATTACTCCTCAATGCGGGAGCATATGGAGCATCCGAGTGTTTTCATGAGAGTTCAAGAAATAAAATTATAGCTAAAGGCTCCAAGTCCAAGCGGCCATTATATAAAGTACATAATATTTTTCAGCGCCATCTCTGTGGGGACTGGAAACTACGACGTCATTGACCGCGGCGCCTGTGACAGCAGTTCAGACGCAGTACATAAAATATATTAAACATTTGCATTGTTATTGTAATGTTATAATATGATATAATGGTAAAAATATTTAAATTCTAAGCTGTGTTATATTTAAAAAAAAAAACGGCAGTTCTAATAGGATTAATTATAATTAATTATCGATCGAATAGCTACAAAAGTATGCGCAAAAGTGCAAATTATGTCTATAATGGAGTTTTCAGTAGCGAAACAGATTTTAAAACTAAAGATTTAAAATAGTTTGCACCCAACTCATATCTAGCCTAGAGTAACCTTAAGTTCAGGTTCTGCTTCCTCTAGTATTATTTTCAGCTATGAGCTAACGTGACGCAATAGTGGAACTTCTCCGACACCCCTCTCGCTTTTCTGTAGTCCTGAAGGATGCAAAGATGGCTGCGGTTAGAGCCAACGTGTTTTTTATGATATTTTAGGGGGCAAGCGAGCAGATGCGTTACCTTATGGAATGCTACTGTCATCGCCCATGGACACTCGCGACATCCGAAGAGTCGTAAGTGCGTTGCCGGCCTTTATGAGGGAATGGGGAATGGGAATAGGTATATGTGATGAGGGAAGTTGGGCCACCGGTTAACTCGCTCACTGAACGAAACACAGCACAACGCCGTTACACGCCAGTTTTTTGTGAGGCCGTGGTATCACTTCCGTCGAGCCGGCCCGTTCGTGCCGAAGCGTGGCTCTCCCGTGTGAGGCTGAACAAAAAGTCAAACTAAAGTGGAAGCCCACGTGTTGTCGCAGATACCCTGCCGGCAACCGTCTGTATTTTTTTTTTAATTTGTTTAATTTAATAAAACTTAAGAACTAGTACAAATTTATTGTGAAGTGGAAAAATCCCAGCATTTTACTACATTCAAGAGCTAATATACATGGTCGAATTGGGTAACCTCCTCTATTTAACCGACTTCCAAAAAGGAGGAGGTTTCTCAATTCGACTGTATATATGTTCTTTTTTTAGAAGCCGTTTAAAAAGGGTAAAGCGGTTTAGCAAAACTATTCCGGTGCCAGCGAATTATGTAATGTTATAATTATTTAAAGGATGGCCTTGTCGCTTTATATATAATTAAATTGATTAACCAATGAAAAGGGAAATAATATTACATTAAACCTTGTACAGATTATTTGATTTGATAATATTTAATAATATGTTGTGAATTGTGAATGTTAAAACATAAAAGTTTAGTACGTCGGAGCAAGAGAACCATTTGATTTTTGTCATAGACTAATTTGAAATGATGAAAGTTAGGTACCTTTTGGTCTTGAAGAAGCGTCATTTTTCAGAAAAATGCCTATTTTACGCGATCTTCTAATTTCATGCGAGCAAAGCCGCGAGCAAAAGCCATCCCTTCTAAAAACACCTCCATTTATTATATAATTCTCTTAAACAAAATTAAATGCTTATCACACATTGTGATCCCTAAAGGGAACCCGCAATGGAAATTTCAAACTCAAATATGTGAAATTACCTGAGCATAGTACAATCAGAGAAGTTAAAACAAATACAGATTGTGGATCTAAGTAATATGGTCTAGTTATGTCAAACTCAGCCGACAGGTCACGACTTACATGGAGTTGACAAATGACGTAGGACCGACGGAATAAGTAATGACAAAGAGAGCCAATTCATTTTCAATTTCCCCCACAATGAGTTTTCTACAACGAGTAGCTGTCAGGCGCCGTTGTAGTGCGTGCAATGTAATCGTATCAAAGATTGCGCTGTATTTGGAAAATAGTTTTCCATGTGTTCCTGCTTTTCTTTAGAAATTTTTCCTGATATTTTTTCTTTTAAACCTCACCTTTCCATGGAATGCAAAACCTTAGAAATGGGTCCGTGTGTTATGGAGTTATAGCGTCAGAAAGGAAAACCCGATATATTTATATGTAATAGACTACATGACGATCAACTTTACATAACTTCCCTCTTAATATGAACCATAATAAAACTATCCTGATACCTACGTCACTAATATTAGCTAAAGTTGAGCTATTTCCGAGTATGAGCGAGAGAATCAAGATGGAAAATTCATCTTCACTTACATTTTTTTTTATTTATTCAACATACTTTTTGTATTTATTCCCTTTGCAAAATTAAATTATTTTAAAATATTCCAAGCGTTTAGAAAGGACATAAAAATAAAAGGTGGCAAAATGTTATTAATATAATAATTGTTATCTACAAGGCTATCTCCAAATACTTGTTAAATTATTTTATAGCCTCGACAAAATTTATAATATGCCTAGAATGCGATGGCAAATGGTGAAAATGCGATATCTAATATTTTAAATTAATAATAAGATTAATATATGATAATACGTAATTATGAGTTTCATAAAAAGCTTACGTAATTAATAATAATTGTCATTGTAATATTTGCGCCAATATTCGTTTCTCGCGTGGGAACCGTACATTTGTCGGTCCAAATTATATATTATATTAATTTATGCCAAATTTCAGGGGTTGGGGCGTGAAAAGGTAACAAATAGACACATTTTCCCATTTATAATATGAGTATAGAAGTATAGATATTTTAAGAACCATGAATTAAATCTTCGTTCATCACCTGTTGATGGAATGTGTCAAGTATCGGAACCAAAAGATGTTTATATTTGAAAAAAATATATTTTTTTATTCAAATATAAACATTTAAATGTATAACAAAATTTAAAATTGAATTATTATGCTTTTGCAATTGTCCAGTTAATTCTTATCGAGCCGACTTCGGAGTAACCGATATCTTTTTACCACATTATTGCCAGCATCGATTGTAGTGTAAATTAAAATTGTAAACGGTGTAATATGATTGAAATGTCATCGCATAAAAATCTCTAAATAAATAAATAGATTATTAAAAAATTAAATTTTCCGTGAGATGTATATGGTTTTGCAAAATTTGGATCAGATCGGACCACCGAATCAGGTTCTGCCGTACTAACTTTAACCCCCTTTTAACCCCTTAGGAGAGGAATTTCGAAAAACCCCTCACTCCCGCCAAATTTCATGTTTTTTACAAACAGTGGTTTTGGCTGTACGTTGATTCCTAAATACATATAGTTCAGGACAAAGGATTTTATCTTACTAAGATTACAAATGCGAAAGTTTGTGAGTGTGTATGTTGTTAATTCTTCACGCTTAAAGGGCTGGACCGATTTCGATAAAATTTGCCATCGAGCTATCTGGTATCCTGGATTAACACATACGGTACTTTTTTATCTCGATTAAGCCGCGAGTAGCGCCGCGGGGCACAACTAGTATAATGAAAATTACATTAATTTTGCTTTCAGCCATTTTCTTATCCTCATAGTATCAGTCACTACCGTGTTAAATCTTTTACTGTAAACTAGCCGAGACGGTTCCAAATAGACTACTTATACTTCAAGGAATAAGCTTAATTCACTAGGTTCGTATAAAATATGGCAAACATAACGCAGTAATATTCAAATGACCGCCGTCAATAAAGTTCCTTTTCTCCCACCGTGCACGCTGTGCTCACCTAAATCGCACCTAACAAATAGACTAGATTTGAATACTCCTAATTCTTACTGGCATTTTAACCGTTATAGATAATATCTATATTTTACTAAGGGTTCCGTTTTTGACTTTTGGCTGCTTAAACCTAAATTGCCTATCATAAAAGCTAAATAAATAACTTCAAAAGCACGCCACCATTTCTAAGACAATTACTAATTACACATGGAATCAAAATAACTAGACACAATAGTGGAAAGACGAGTCATGCAAAGAGGCGTATTCGACAGAGAACTACCGTCGTTTTTTCTTGTTTGGGCCCTGCGTTGTATTAACAGCATTGGTAATTTGTAAACGATACGCCGACGTACCTACGTAGATGGGGTTTCTACTCTCATACGGTAGATTCAAATTTTCGTATTCGACTGAATGTTATCGTACCGTTAAAAACGTCATTTGACGTTCGTAAGAATGGGACGCAGTGTTATGGTGAATGCACGTCCATCAAAGTAAACGAATGGGAATAATCTCCTCTTTGATTTTGACAACGAATTTGGACGTACCGGACGGTTCGGCGCGGGCGCGAGGTTTTATGACATTTCATATAGCGAATTAAAAATAAAATAAAAATTCGTTTGGCTCGCTTGGATTCTGAAATTTTGATAGATATGCGATCAACATTACATTTGAGCCTCAAAACGGCTTCTGAGTCGACTATACTAATCATATAAAGCAAAAGAGTTTCTTTGTTTGTTTGTTTAAACGCGCTAAGTAATAGTAGGAGAGCTAATGGCCTATTTGAGTATGGAACTCCTGTAAGGCTAGAAATTCTTATAGTGATAAACCACAACATACTAAGCACGCTAATCGTCGTAAGCCACTTCTTAGCCCTGCAATAAATATATGATAAGCCTTTTTCGTAAAGTACATTATATAGTATAATATTTGAACGTGCTAATCTCATAAACTGCGTAACCGATCGGTGCTGGACTTACCTTAACATTTGCCCCCTTATTCATAAAAATATTTAAGCAGTGTTTAACTAATCAAGGTTCGCCTTTCTGTCGTGTGACGTGTTCAATGTCGGGAACATTGGGACACAATGGGACAGCGAACCTAAATTAGTTAAACATTGCTCAAACATTTTTTGAATAAGGGGTTTAGTGTTTATTGGTAAAAATGGGTAAGACACATTAATTGTATTAAAAGCGGGTAACAAATAGAGAAGCTAGAACAAAGTCAGGAGCTCAGCTTTGTAGGTTAAATTTACTGTGTTTTTTAAGTTTCATTAATGTAGGCTTTACCTAAATACCTAATCATAAAAATAATAATTACTTATCATAGGTAATTATACTTTCATATTAAATAATGCGAACGTACAACGATGTATGACGAAATTCGCTCATTATAATATTTTGCAACTTATTTAATAACGAACTTCACTAGTAGTCTTATCTATACATATAATAAAACAGTAAAATTGAAGTGCCTATACATTTAATATTTTTACAAAATAATTAATGTGCTAAGGCACAGTAATGGAACACATATCGACAAAAAAAATTGTCTGTTTGTACGCGCTAATCTCAGGAACTGCTGGATGGATTTGAATGAATCTTTTCTTGTTTAATAGCTATTAGGTCTGGGCCACGTAAAGCATACTTTTTATCCCGGGAAAATGTATGTGATATACAAAAAAAATTTTTGCTCAACGAAGTTACGGGCACTATTTAGTTCAATAATAAAATGAGTTTATACTTGCAAGTTGACGGATAATATTAATTATTGTCTTTACCACAAAAATTGCTCAGCGAATTTGAACACAGCTTTTCGAGTAGAGCTTGAATAAATACATTTTAGCTGATGATTCGGAGATGCCACATATTGTATTACAAAAAAAAATGTCAGACATAATGAATCTATAAGGGTTCCATTTTTGCCTTTTGGTTCCGGAAACATTTTGGTTTCATAATCCCCCAAAAGATCCGTCCTAAATCCAAAATGTCTGTTACTTGTTCACGACCGAACCGCGAAACGGCAGGGCTATTATGTAAAAATAGCGATCAACAATCACCAATAACGATATCGATGAACGTGCAATCAATAGCTAAACTTCAAAGTAACTATATTTTCCATACAAACCGCTGAATTGTTAAAATTGCTTTCAAAATCCACACGAAAGGGAACATTGCGACTAGAATGCTATCGTATTGTTTTGTTGTAACATGATACGATAGACCAATAACTTTATCCTCTATGATGATACGAATTTGCGATTTTGGAGCAATAATTGCGCAATTATTGCTATCGCGAGTTACATGATAGTCCTGTGGATTTTGCTAGTGATACTTCGAATTTCGGAACATGCACTTTCAATTTCCCTACACCGCATCCCTATACCTATCTCCCTTGCTGTCATCAAAAACAACGCAACGCACTTGCAACGCTTCTTACAGCTGGCCAAGGGCAGTCAGTTTCCATCAGGTGACCCATCTGCTCGCTTGCCATCTAATTCTCATCGTAGTATCGATCAGCTTTTTTGCCCTAAGTACTCGTTTATTTTACAAAGACCAAGATGTTTTCCCCATCATGGTTAATCATGCCAAAGGTAACCTGAGAAACCTCTTCTGTCATCTTCATATACGTAGCCATTATGGGCGGGTTTCACGGTGGTAGTGCAAGTCACGGGGGCCTAATCACCATCTGTTACAGCCCACCATTAACTGGCGGCGTGTAACTCGCCCTTTAATCACTACAAGGTTCTGCAGAGCTTCCGACAAAACTGAACTGAAATCGCTCAAGTGTAGGCGGAAAGCGGATTAGGTAGAAGCGAATTAGGTCTTACAGATTTTTACCAAGTTTTATTCTATTCACGCCAGCTTTTATTTTTAAGGTGTTTATAATTCGAGTCTATTATGCCCGAAATTAATAATTTTCATTTGATTATTAGGGTCAGAAAATCGGCTAACAATAATTCCTTTATTTTCGAAGCCTTCCAGGGATAATGTTACAATGTTAGTTATCTTACTCATATAATAGTTTAAACGGCTTTGCCGCCCAACGAGGTAGGCACGAGACAGCTAGTATAGTATTAGAAATTATAAACATATTACAAACAATTATTAATGATTACAACAAAAACTGTTTTCAACCCCCCTAGACAAGTGGCAAGCGATTATCGTTAACGAAAATCGTTTTAGTAAGGAATTGACACTTCCAAATGACGACCAGCCCCCCTAGACAAGTGGCAAGCGATTAACGTTTACGATAATCGCTTCGCCTGTTTTGTATGGGATTGAGGTATTCGCACTAGACTAGATCACGTGACTTTTCGTTCGTCTATGTCAAACCCATACAAGAACACGCCAAGCGATTAACGTAAACGATATTCGATTGACACTTGTCTAGGGTAGCAGTTGTGAACTGCCCCCTAGACAAGTGGCAAGCGAGTATAGTAAACGAAAATCGTTTTTGTATGGGATTGACATTTTCGAACGACGACTAGACCACGTGACTTTTCGTTCAAATATCGCTGGTTATGTATTAAAGAGATACAATTATATATTGGCAATTTTACAGTAGGGAGCAAAGAAAAGAAAATTGCCCCAAGATTCGACCAATCACAGAACGACGCTAGTGTTGTAACTTAGCGATTTGTTGACATACGAATATAACTTTAATTCGTATAGGAATAGAGACTATGCTGATTTTTTGGTGCATCGAACTAATTTTAGACACATTTGGTATTGCGCAGTTTTAGCACATAACCAGCAATATGTCAATCCCATACAAAGAGAAGCCAAGCGGGTATTTTTGGCGGGGATTTCAGAGAGTGACGTTGTGTATTTTGTATTTTTTTATTTTTTTGTTTAATTAGTGTTATTTCGGTGTTTAATGTGTGATAATGGTAGAATATCGAATATTAAACATTCGTTGTCATGCACAAGTGTGGACAAGTGATACAACTTCAAGAAACATGCTATATGCTTTGTGTTCCCTTTAAAATTCCATCCGAAGTTTTAGTAAAGCTTCTACCGCTTAAGGATTGACTGGACTCTGACTGCATTGACGTTTTATCTATAGTCTGACTAGACTTTAGACTTGACAAAATTTATGTAACGTTGCTAAAATTTATAGGAACAAGAAAATTGGTTTTATTTTTATTTACTTGACACTGGCCATGGTTATAGCCGAAGCGCCATATAAATAAATAAATAAATAAATAAAAGTAAATTAAAATTTATAATCTTCCTAAATGTCGCAATAAGCTAACAAGATGAGTACAAAGACGTTTTTATTTCTATGACAATTAAAATTCATTTGGTTGGTAACTGCTGGCAATTAAAATGTTAATACGTTAGTTTTAGTTGTTAAAATTTCAACGAACGTTAAATTATTTCGATCTAACCAAAATAAACCAAAGTAAACCAAATATCTAGTTTATCTGGTCCTGTATTATTTAAATTTAATATGTATTTACTACTCAAAATTAATACATTGCAAAAGGATAATATAATAACCGACAAAAAAAATGAGGGTTCCTTTTGTCACCATTAGACACGGAGGCTTCGTATCTTAGAACGATATTATCGAGAGAGTTAATTTTTTCACAGAATATGTATTTCTGTTGCCGTTTTATCAACAAATGCTAAAAACAAAATAAATTATTGATTTTTTTTTTCAAAAATACGCTTTCCCAACTCTTTGCCCTTTACTCGTACCGTCGAGCATGTAACCAATAGAGAAGTATAATGTGAGTCATCCGAGTCCGAAACTTATCAGTGTTTAGTCACAGATAAATTAACCGCCAACCAACTAACGCTCGCACTAAAACAGTACGCACCAATAAGAGACCTGTGTGTACGTACTCCGATACTACCGACCAATCAGAGCGATGTGGCCTTGGGCGGATATTTTTTTATAAACAAAACTAATACATTTCCGTTCTTTTGGTTCTATGCTCCACGACTGGTACCGAACCCTTCTTGACCGAGTCCAACCTTTTTTTTCTATTAATTTATTTTTTCAAAGAAATTTTTACGAAAATTCAAATATGCCCTTACTCGCACTTGACCGGTTTCTTTGCGTGTCCCTCTATTTTCGTTTAGCCGACTTAATAAATTAGTTATGCGTAAATCTGCTGCGTCAGGTTATTGTTTAACTAATATGTCTGCCGTTTGCCGTCTCGAGACCGCGCTGCCCGCCGTACCGCCGCCGTACAGTGTACACGCCCCCTAATTCAATTTACATCGTACTTGCTGACGATACAGCCACATACAAAAGTACTTTCGCATTTTTAATATGCATAATTTTTTTTATCAATTTTTGATTATGATTTAAAAAAAAACTCAAGAGATCTCCACAAAATGCGACTAGGTGTATGTGAAAACAATCAGCTTCAAATTTATAGTTATGTAATAGCTAAAATGTTATTACTGTAATTTGTAATGGTTTAGTATCATATTTGATATAACTGTACCTGATTAAACCTAATATCATCCAGCTGTCATGTTGCTAAGACGCGGATGAAATCTGATGTGCAATAAACGATTTATGACCACTACCTAAAGAAGAAATATCATACTTTTAATAAGGAAATAGTCGTAACTTCTGGTAATGCTATAGAGATTAACATAATAAAATTATGATACAGTTTTCAGTATCACTCGTAAAATCTTATCATTTTATGTCCAACATCTAGATCTCAAAACTTTAAAAGACCCGTCATGGAAAATTTATTAGAATCACGAGGTTTCTTGTATTTTACTGTCTGAATACCATTTAATGCGCATTAAGGATCGTATTAAATTTCTCGTAAAGCAAAACCAAAGTTGTTATGAGCGTAATTTATAATCTGTTATAACAATGTTTGCCACTCTAAACGGGTATCAAGTTTACCCCTTACATAACATAACGTGATAAACCGATAGCCAGTAGGAATTTTTTGAGTAAGTATTGAGGCTTGCTAAAATCTTGTAACGTGTCTCACGTATTACAACCCAATACGGAGCTGCAATCATGGCGGTGGTGGGAAGCGGGGCTAAAAAAAGAAATTTTCGAAATATATCTCGGAATCGGCGGACGGCCCTCCGTCACCACCACCCTTGGCCGGGGTTGCGTAATGCTTTTCTTATGACCTCTTCTAACACTACGGATGAAAATTTATCTTTAACTGACTTCCAAAAACGAGGAGGTTATATGTTTGTCTGTGGATATTTTTTTCACTGTTTGGTCCGCGGCTAACTCTACGCCATAAATCAAATATATTAGTTGCTTCGATAGAGCATGATGGTTAGACAAACAAACAAACACACATTCCCATTTATAAGTATTTATTTTAAAACTCTATATTTTATTTTAGGCACCGTTCGTGCCGACAGTACCCCGCAAACGAAGCACAATGATATGCGAAACAAGGAGCCGTGTTGGGCATTTTATTTAATTTTGTAATTACTCGAAATGGGCGGTTTCTGGCCTTATTTATTTTATGATTAATACACGTCCCGTGAAATTTTGACGCACAACAGGTAGATTAATTTCCTTTGACTGCTAACTACTAAAACTCGTAATACATGTTAGAAAGGCATACTATTTTTAGTTTTATAAAGTTACTTTATGTTTATGGTTTTACTCCCTTATTCGTAAAAATATTTAAACAGTGTTTAACCAATCAAGATTGGCTGTTCCTTTCTGTCGTGTGACGTTTCCAATATTCCAGAAAAGGACAGCCAACCTAGATTAGTTACACACCGTTTAAATATTTTTATGAATAAGGATGTTAATGATAATGTAACTTCATTATAATACAGTAGTCTTAAGTGAAATGTGTAAATCTTAATAAACCCAAAGTGTATGCCGGTAGACGTAAAACTTGTGTTCTAAATTTGAATTTTTCTACTGCAACTTTGAGAAGAGACGCGTCGTTTTATATTGCACTAGTCGGTGCTCGGAATTGAGCTGCATAAATACTTGTATATCACGCGGAAACCGTACATTTTCCCGCGATAAAAAGTATCCTATATGTTGGTCAGACCTAGTAGCTATTAAACAAAAAAAGATTTATTCAAATCCGTCCAGTTCTTCCTGAGATTAGTGCGTATAAACAGACAAGCAGATAAACAAACAGCTTTTTTTGTCGATATATGTTCTATTACTGTTCTTTATGTGGGGGTGCCACATTGATTATTTTGTAAAAATATTAAATGTACAGACACTGCAATTTTATTGTTTTATTATATCTATACAATAGATAAACCACACATTTTGTGTTCGTTTACAGCTAAATTAATACTGTTTCTCTCTTGCCGCAGTCCAATCTCGTTTTTTTTTCTACGAAACGCGTTCAATAAAAATGGTTTTTGCGTTTTTATATTATTATTCAGATGTCTAATTAACTTAAATAATGATATAATTATTTAAATAAAATCTTTGTTTTCATGCTAATTACTCGCCGAGGTTCGGTTGATAATTATTTTTAATGAATAAAGCAGTAAAAACTTAGAGGTGAAACGTACGACACGTTCGGAATTATTTTACCCGATTGGCACAGAAAAATAATCCTAATGTAGTCGTTATAAGGGTGTCGAAGGCATAAAATATTTTTGAACATCGACTGGCGTGACTCTTTTAATATAATAATTATGATTATTTGGGGTAGTTGAATTTTCGAGAGGGGATAAGAGAAGCCATTTTCAGTCATTGTAGGTATTCGTTGTTAGTATAAGAATAATATTATTCGTTATTGTTTTATCTTCAAAAAGATTTGTAAATAAAATATTTTTTTTACTTTATATTTTATTAAAATAATATTACATTTTCTTAGTACCAAAGAAATTATAGCAATAATTAATGGAAGAATTGGTTTGCCCACCAAAACCGTCAAACGAGAATGAGAATATTTCGACCCTATAAAATGCAACTTTATGATGTAGGCTATAAGTTTAATTTTTTAGCGACATTGCTCTATCATCAATGTCGTAGCCGTCATTAAGGTCGTAGAGGAAAATGAAACCTGCAGTCTTTGCCATAAAGTTGCATTTCATTCGGCCGCAATATTCTCGTTCCCGGTTGACGGTGTTAATGGATAAACATTAGGGTTGTTGTTGTATTACTGACCCTTGCGAATTTAAAATGTTGCTAAAATTATCAGCCTCGTATACGTTAGTACGTATACCTAATACGTAATCGTAGTAAGCTTTTGAAATAGCTTTTGAGTTGAAGATATCCTTCCTTGGAATATACGGTAATGTAATGCATGTCATACTGCAGGATCTCCCCCCCCCCTCCCCCTCTCCCCCCTCTTTATATGCCTATGGTAGCGACCGAGAAAATGTTTATTTCCACAGCGAGATCGACAAAGTGACGAATGCACAAAGGATATCTGTCACTTATCCCAACCATCTGTCAGTTTGTCTGTACTTCCGTATATCTACTGACGACATGCTAGCCCTGCTGGACTGGGGTCCCTAATAAACCCCCATGTCCGCAGAAGCAGTCTACTCTATATCTCTACGACTCTGGGCAATATATCTCAGCACATACCTATTTTCATTAATTTTCATAAGCTACGTAAGGTAATCTGATAACCATGTGCATAATTTGTGAAAAAAAAAGTGTTTCACCACTTCCCGCAGGCTTAGCATGGCGACCGAGAAAGTTTTTCTCTTTACGGCAGGATAGACAAATTGGCAGATGCATAAAGGAAGGAAATCTGTCAGTTTATCCCAACCATCTATCAGTTTGTCTATTCCTCGAAAGTATGTCTACTGATGATGGTGATACGATAACCTTGGATAGATAGTTCTACGCAGTACAGTTTTTTAAAGATACATATTAACGATATAAAAAATTAAATTAAAATTAAAATAGATATTGTCATCATGATTGTTTACAAAATATAAGCTTTTAAACTCATATCTGAGACAACGCCGTATATCTTCGATCTAATCGAGAGTCTATTTAAAGATTTAATTAAGATTAAATAAGGTTATAGTCCAGGCGGTGCCGAAAAGCCGAGTATTGTATACAACGCCACGTTTGCTACCTCGCGCTCGGCCTAAATTAAGTTATACTATCTGATGTTCATTAGTATATTTTTTACCGCCAAAGGGCTCCATCGCCACATCATTAACTTTTGACAATAGCTCCTTATTCGCTCGGATCCGGTTAAAAGTTTAATCAAAGTTTCGTTAGGCTTCCTTCACACATAAGCGGGCAGGGTCGCGGTTGTGTATTCCGCGTATGCCGTGGCCCTGCCTGAAGCGATAAAGAAGGTTTTAGTGAGTATTTCACCTTGAGTCTCACATACCCCTGAGATCCTCTCCAGACTGCGGGGGTTTGCATTTCCCCAACGAAAAAAAAAGGCTTCCTTTACACGCTACAAATACTTGAGAACAGTATATAACAATCAAGAGTCGCGATCTTTAGAGGCAGGCAAATATAATAAATTAAAACAATACCATATTTATAAGAGAACTGTGATAATAAAAAACTATGTATAAATATATTTATTAGAAAAAAAAAGTAGTCTACAGCGTGATGGCCTTAACGTAATATGAGATATAATGTAAAGCTTGGTGAAAAAAAAATTCAATTATAAATTGAGAAAAAAAAATTATGGGCATAAGCCTATAGGCATCTTGAAATTTTTCATAAAAAAATAAAAATACTTGAGAACGTGGAATACGTGAAAGTAGCCCCTAAAATATGTGAATTAAGTGTTTAATGTCCGTTTTCACCAACCACTCCCTAATGTGTTCCCTTCCCCTAGAGGTGACTAAAGATTTTAATAATAACTTCTTTAAAAAAAGTATTTATAGACCGATATGACCTGCAAACCTTCCTCAAGAAAAGAGCGAATCCCCTTTAAAAAGGCCGGCAACGCACCTCCTACTCTTCTGATGTTGCTAGTGTCCATGGGCGGCGGAAATTGCTTTCGATCAGGTAACCCGTTTGCTCGTTTGCTCCCTTATCTTTTAAAAAAATATATCAGTTTTTAGGGTCACGTACCCAAAGGGTAAAAATGCAACCCTAGCTGTCCGTCTGTGTGTCACCAGGTTGGCACGGAACCCTTCGTGTGCGAGTCCAACTCACACTTGGCCGGATTTTGAAGTAAATTATTTATTGGTACCTATTAAGTGTATTTCCGTTATACCTAACCTCACACAATATATAATGGAATTTTCCACATAATATATTTCATTAAGTATACACTATGTACTCAGACAATTTTATATTCAACCATTATAACGTTATCTCAAAAAAAATATATTAAAATAAATTCCTAATTACTCGACTTTAGTATTTTACACAACATTAATTCGAGTTAACATGTTATTAGTTACATGAAGTGGGATATTAAAACGAGTTGCTTGTATATTATACTTATATATCAGTTATATACATTCATTATACATATGGGAGAAAAAAATGTTAAAAAAGATTCTTGTAATAAATATAATGTGAATAAAAATTTAAAAAAATATATAAAGAAAACTCATTACTGAAGGGAATTAGCAAGAAACATACAGGAAACTCTGAAATTCACATTGTGTTTGAATTTGTTTCACAAAAACAAAAGACATTTCCAGTTTGTCGGATAACAAAACAATTTATACGGATATGTCTTATTTGCCGTGGAAAGCCATGCTTCGGCACGAATGGGCCGGCTCGACCAGAGTGATACCACGGCCTCACAGAAAACTGGCGTACAACGGCGTTGTGCTGTGCTTCGTTCAGTGAGTGAGTTTACCGGTGGCCCAACATCCCTAAGCCCATATTCCCTCATAAAGGCCGACAACGCACTTGCAACTCTTCGGATGTCGCGAGTGTCCATGGGTGACGGCATTTGCTTTCCATCAGGTAACCCGTCTGCTCGCTTGCCCCTAGTATAATATTATAAAAAAAGAAGTCCACCTGTAGACTGCATACCTTCAAAGCCTGCGAAACCTTTTAAAAAACCTCTAAAAAGAGAGCATATTTCCTTTTAAAAGCCCGACAACGTACTGGCAACAGTTACAATTAACAGTTCTCATATTTGAAGACATAAGTGGAAGAAGCGGGCAACTAACATGTTGCAACTTTCGAGTAAGTATTAATTTCTTTCCATAAAATTTTGTAAAATTTTAAAACTTACCTATTTTATTATCTAGCGAGTTTATCTACCTTTACATCAAATCCACAATACATGTTTTAATCTCAAATAATTTTTCTGGTCCAAAAGCGTCCATTAACGTTAGTTATCTGCTTCTTCCACTTATGTCTTCATTTGTTACCGTGCGGACGGAGTCGCGGGCAACAGCTAGTTTTTATATAAAAAAAAAACTAAGCAGTGGTAACCTGGTTAATTCGGGGTAAAATTTAACTGAAATCTGTGCAAATCGCCTAGCATTGATCTGCTAACTCTCAGTTACGAGGTAACCTTGGCCCGGTGTAATCCCAGTTATTAACCGACCGCATAATCCCGACTTAAACCACAGGCCAATTAGACCCATGACTAGGCTTTATGTAATCATTATGTCATTAAAACTAAGATTTGAGCCTAAATAAATATAACCTAAATATTGTATAGAATTAAGTTTGAACATCTTTTTTTTAAACCAAGAGTGTATAAGAGTGTATCAGTAATAGGGAATACGCATGTTTCTTTATTATTTGATTAAATAAATACGTTATTGAAAAACGATGTAGTCCAATCAGTTTTTTGATAAAATTGAAAACAACAAAGTTACAAGCCTTTAAAGT
>JAOTAV010015030.1:0-25286 GCA_026546445.1 Cyclargus thomasi
CAATTTTCAGCCAAATATGTTCTGCCGTTTTTGAGTTATAAGTGGTGTAACTAACACGACTTTCTTTTATATATATAGATAGATAATGTTACTTGTCATCCTTTCAACTGAGTCTATGCCAAAATCAATCCGATTGCGTTTGGGCGTGAAGGACGGACAAACAAACACTTTCCTTCTTTCTAATTAATGACATGAAGTAAGGATATTAAAATGATGTCATGACGCTTCCTCTACGTATCAGCTAGGGACCTTTAACTTGTTTTATCACAACAGACAGTACTCCTAAGCCAGTATAATTCATAGCTGTTCAAATAATATTTAACGATAAAAGAACCCTAAAAACGTAAGTTATAAAGCAATAGCCCTTAAAGGCTGTAATAAAATATACAAATAGGACGGATATGATCACAAAAGTGCAATCGTCTGTTTCAAACCTTATTTCTGTAGCAATAAGGCCCAAAAGTGCAGGGGCTAACGAATGTCTCAATTAAAAACATGGACTTTTCATTTTCCCTTTTATTTTCGTAACTGATCATAAATGTCAAGTCATGGAACAATAAAATAGAGACTTCGGCCCTTCCCTGCAGGGAGTGTAGTGTCAACACACCATTATATGATGTTTTGTACTTAAACTACCTTTAATCATTACAACTGATAAGGGCATTGTCAATTAAATAGCCATTTGATATCTTCATTAATTAAGTTATTGCCTTCTACTCCTTTTATTTATTTATTTATATGGCGCTTCGGCTTTAACCATGGCCAGTGTCAAGTAAAGGCCGGAAACTAATTTTCTTGTTCCAATAATTTTTAGCAACGTTACATAAATTTCGTCAAGTCTAAAGCCTAGTCAGAGTAAAGATAAAACGTCAATACAGTCAGAGTCAAGTCAGTCGATTTAGTAAAGCGGTAGAAGCTTTACTAAAACTTCGAATGGAGTCTTAGAGGGGAACACTTGTCCACACTTGTGCATGACAACGAATGTTTAATATTCGATATTCTACCACTTTCACACATTAGACACCAAATAAAAATACAAAATACAAAACACACAACGTCACTCTCTGAAATCCCCGCCAAAAAAACTTTCTACTCCTCTTTTTATGATACTTAGGGGGCAAGCGAGCAGACAAGCTTTTTTAAAAATCTTTTATTTATTAAAGAGGTTTTGTTCGGAGCAGACGGGTTACCTAAAGGAAAGCAACCGCCTTCGCCTATGGACACTCGCGACATCCGAAGAGTTGCAAGTGCGTTGCCGGCTTTTATGAAAGAATAGAGAATGGGAATAGGGTTTGGGGATTAGGAAAGTTGGGCGACCGGCAAACTCACTCAATGAACGAAACACAGCACAAGGCCGTTCCACGCCCCTTTTCTGTGAGGCCGTGGTATCACTCCAGTCGAGCCGACCCATGTGTGCCGAACCATGGCTCTTCCACGGCAATGAGCATCCGTATTATATACTTGATATTATAAAATATGTGAGATTTTTTTCTTTATATGTGCGTAAATCACGCTGCAACAAATAAATTAAAGTGAAATTTAGCAAACAGATAGGCTTACTTAGATAATAACATAACGCCCCACACTAATATTATAAAAAGAAAAGTGTTTGTTATTTTTCTGTGTGGCCATTTTTACATATACAAGTCAAACAGAATCAAAGGCTGCTATTGCTTTAATAAAAACAGTATGTTTCCAAAATATTCGCATCTTTACACGATTTTAGAACTCTACACGAAGCCGCAAACAAAAGCTAGTTTCATATTATTTAGATCAAATCGAGACAGATCGAAATATTTATCCACATAATGCACGTGGCCGGAGTCTAGTACGAAGTTTCGTAAGACCGCGATCCCAGGGGGCACGTATTAGCAGATTGGACGAAAACCATTGCGCCATTCACTCACCAGATTGTCCAGGGTTTCAAACGATGTGGAATATACAGACACCGATTACGAAAACTTCAAGACGAGTCTCAGACTTGACGAAAGGCTTTGTTATGTTAAGACAGGGCTAGTTTTTTCGTGGAGCACCAGTGAAGTGGTTTTTATTCGAGTAGGTTATTTCTGCAGCTACAGGTATCTAAAAAATTACTTCTTACTACGTAAGAGAATAGGAGACTACCGTCACCATAAGACGCTGCAGCCCATAGACCATGGCCTGCAATAGCTAGGCCTTTCGTTGACCGAGGTCAACTATAATTACAGCGGGGTTTTAGTTGAGTCACTCCATTTTTTAGGCAAGCAGACGGGTCACCTCGTCAACGAATTACTGTACGTAATAATGCTGCAGAAGTAGGCAAAGAGGAAAAAGAATATTATCCTATGGTATTCATCGTATTAGATTAGGTATAGAAACTGTCTCCTCCTATTCTCTTAGCCTATTCCTTCAATAAGTCGGTAAGGCGCTCGCTTATCGCAACTCTTGCGAAGTGTTCATAGACGCCGGCAGTTGCTTTCCATCTATTCCATGGTAACCCGTCTGCTCGCTTGCCCCTTAAATATCATAAAAAAGTAAGTCCTGCAGGTACAAAGTCCAATTGTTTTTTTTCACCCCAGATCTTCCGAGGAGGCCATTTCGCGCCAATTACATTAGGGCGCCGATCTACATACACTCAGTTTGGAGATATTTTAACTCTAAAAGTAGTTCTTATGGCGTCCGCATAAGGGGTATACCAAAGGTAATATAGTTTTGGATGGTCTCTACGACCTGCACTTCGCTGATTGCTTCCAGATGGATTGTGGTCAACGCTCTCCGCACGCCATTTTGTTTTTACTGTCAGATATAGTCTAACTAGATGACGCCTTCAAAGCCCGTTGCCTTAAAATTTCCGAGATACAAAGAGTTCAATCCCCTATCCCGTATTCGAAGGTGTCAAAGCAAATTTCAGTAAAACCGGTTTAGCAGTTTGGGCGCGAGGACGCAATAGATAGACAGACACACTGTCACATTCATAATATTATGATAGATTTACAGTGTAGAGACAGCTAGTGCGTGAATCAAGCGTGAGAAGTAAAAACTAAGAGCGTCGTTAGTCTCTTCATAGTTAGAGCTCCGTACCTTTAGGAACGTCAAAACGGGACGGATAATAATTAATAGTATACTACTTATAAAGCTTGTCTAGCTAAAATGAAATTCATTCAAAAAACGTACCCTACCTTGATTTCTTACAAAACGAACTAAGTATCTAGATTTGTACAACAAAATCTCGTCTGCATCTATCTTACAGATGCTGCAGCAAAACTGCCCTAAATACCACCCCATAAAGCACAATATTGTTTAATTTCTACGTCATTTATTTTGTGTCGTATAATAGCCACGTCAGGAGCAGTCGCCGGCTTGGTTTAGTTATTTTTCTCTCGGTGTCTACGTTTGCAATCCTTATCTCATTGCAATAAGGGTCAGGTTAGGGGGGAATATAAAGACGAATGCATTGTATATTTGTGCATGTTTTAATATTAATTGTAAGTTTTCCACTCGAGTGGCCGGTTGTAAATGTTGTTGTCAAATCATATCGCACGGCCGATTGCGCGCTGAGGGTTTATAAAGTGTCTGTTTGGATGACAGATTTATCTATCCCCGAATGAATTATACACCCTTAATTGCGTTGTCAGTTAAAAAATGACTATGTCATTGCAAATGTGTGCGTGACGCAGACTCTACATAATCGTTGACGATCGTTGATTGTGTGATGTTATCGGCAGTAGCATCGTGCATCCACACAAATAGGGTTGCCAGGTCACCAAACCTAATAGCCGGTCCGCCAGTTTGGTCGGACCTTTGGCTAAAAAAGCCGGACACCCTATATAATTGAGGTAAATCTTTATTATTATTATATTTGACGACCTCTGTGGCTCAGTTGGTAAGCGCATTGGTAGCTTTTCAAATTAGGATTCTATTAGATCAGAACATATCTCATGGCTTCTCTTCATAATCAACCATTACAAACGATGACACGCGACCACAATTGAAGATATAAGTAACCCGAAAAATTATTTGAAATTAAAATAATGTGGGTTCGATATGTAGCTAGATAATAATATAATAATATCTATGGACGCTTTACACCACGTCAGTCTGGCTCAGTGCTAAGTACCTGTAGGACTTGTGTTACAGGTACCAGACAACGGAAACGTATTTAATACTTTTATACTATACACATACTGAATACAAATCCAAGACCCAGGAACAATGAAAAACTTTTTGCTCCGCCGGCGGGATTCGAACCCGCGACCCCCGGCTTACGCTACGAACGCGCTTACCAACTGAGCCACAGAGGTCGTCGCCTATATATATTATAATCAAAAGAAAATTATAAAAAACAAACCACGGACATTTCCTTTCAGTAACTTTTAAACTTTGTCGCTTTGAAATACTGCAAACAAATTACAATAAAAAAAGGCTTTACTCAATTAATTTGAATTTCACTTAAGTCCCGATAACACAGAAGTGGCGGTCGTTGAACAAGAGGCGGGAGTTTTGTTTAATTACGTGCCACGTGACAACACCCTGTATACCCACGACCCGCGCCCCACGTGACACCGGGTAAATCAATAACTACACTATTAAGGATTTAAATCTGAACCTCCACCGTCGGGCTTAGCATGGCGAACGAGAAATAGACAAAGGGACACATGGTTGGGATAAACTGACAGATTTACTTTCTGCGTCCGTCATTTTGTCTGTCTTAATGTATTTCTGCCTTTACGAGTTTAAACCGTCATAATAACTAATTACTAATACCTAATTTAAATCTAATCGTATACACATTATCTTAATACATAGACCAGTATTATAACTAAGAATTTCAGAAAAAAATTTTGAAAAGAAATTCGTGCGTCGACTGTCGCGGCCGCTGGCAGCCAAGATCGGAACGTTAGTTTAAGGAGCGCGTTACAATTGTGTCTCTGGTTTACCCATCAAGCCCCCAAATTAAAATTTCAACGTGCATTTATAAATAGATCCAAATCATAAATGTCAAAACTAAGTACTCGTCCATAAGATACGAATCTACATTCTACTATAATGAGAAACAACTCACTCAGATAAAAGCTTAGATATGTCCAGTTTTGCCCACTGCGGCTTGACGGGTCGTTATGGTAAAACAATACGTAGACGAAACAAATTGATAAAACTTTAGGGTGTTTGTCCCATACAGTAGTAATAATGTAGAACTGTGAAAGTAGCATCATTGAGACAGTGGCGTAGAGTGGGGGCATGGGGGGCAGGGGGGCGGCACGCCCCACGCGGCAATTTTTAGGGGGCGGCAAAATTTCATAGCAAATAATAAAATACTCTAGATATTTGACTTTTTCATATTTCAACACAACTATAAATTCGGAGGCATTAAAAATACGGCGAAAATAGGCACGAAATATTTCATTACTTATTCTGTAACGGATTCTAGGAATTGGAAAAGCGCGAATATTTTTCCGCTGTAATGTAACACATTGAATTAAATGATAATGTCTGGCAGAAAAAAGTCCCAAAAGAATAATAAATGAAAAAAATCGCGCAAATAATGTAACGTTAATAAAAATCACTCTTAATGTTTGTAAAAAAAAAATTTTCAAGTGAAAAGTCTAATTAAATTGTTCGCCCCAGGTGGCAGATACCCACGCCACGCTACTGCACTGAGAGACTTACTTTTGATCTCTAGTTTCTCCTAGTGTCTAAGACTACTTCTTTCACAGTAAACTTTCTCTATACCAGCCTTGAAGTCGAGTGCTGGTATTATAATTTTGTGACAACTGGCACAGGTTATGGGAAAATCTGTACAACAGCAATTAACAACTTTAAATATAGGTAAGTTATAGGTCGCAAAATAAATACGGTAATAATTAATACAATGATCACCTAAAATATCGCACGTTGAAAACAAAAATGACATTATACAAAAAACACAACTTTTCACTAGAGCTGTTTAAAGTTTTTTTTACTTTTATAATCCTCATAACTTTTTTTCTTTACTTTTATTAGCAATTATGTTTTATTTATACACTTGTTCATTTATTATACTTACGAAATGTAATTAAAAAGTTAGGGTAGGTAGACAGGGTAATTAATAATAACAATTTGAAAAAAAAGTTTAGTAAAGTGCCACTTTTGTTTTCAAAATTTTAATTAGTTTGAGCTTAGTAAGTCTTAGTGTCTGTTTTATATTTAACGCACCAACACTAACCTTGAAGTAAGAAGTGACACATAGTGACATCTAGCGGCGTTTAATGACACTATCAAAAAAAGGGTCTTTAGAATCGATGCAGTTTTTAAAGTAGATGCTAGATGTCGTTAAAAGACAATTTTGCAAAATTTCGGATAGTGCCTCCTTTGTTTTCAACATGCGACATATTCCTTATGCGAAAACGTGTTTCTTAAATTTATAACTATAATAGACCACAAAACACGTTTGTTGTATGAGAGTCATTTATTTTGACTAGCAACATTATTCCGACGCAGTCTTTTGTTTTCGGTTAAAATTGCACTACAATTGGATTAATAAGATCTTTTATTATATGTTATTTAATCAACAGGGTTTTGTCCCTCCATCGAGTATTCAAAGACTCATTTTAAATAGCAAATTAAATTTACTTCGAATTACATACATTGTATTTGATTTATAACAAACAACACTTTGTCCTATAAATCTCAATAAGTACAAAACTTTAATTTTTACAGAAATTTATTAAACTAGCTATTGAAATACTCATGCTTAGGATGTATGAAATGATCTGATAAAATATGAAAATCTTTTTAGCTACTACAATTGTTGTGTGATCCAATATTACCAATTACCATCTAAAGAATTTTTGAATTTGGAAGGTTTTTTTTCCGACTTATAGTAGCCAGACTATACCATTCTTGAGATACAGCCTGGAGACAGACAGACGGACAGATAGGCAGACATCAAAGTCTTAGCAAAACGGTCTTGTTTTTACCGTTTGGGAATAGGACAAACGAGTTTATCTGATGGATTTTTATTTATTTTTTCTCAAAAGCAGAAGAGTTGCAGGTGCGGTGTCCAGTCTTTGATTGTAGTTTGTAATTTGTAATGCATAATTTTGAAAGATTAAATGTAACACCAGCACTTCCTTCGATTTCCAGCCGGCAAACTCCTTTATTATATATTTTATTACTTTTTTGCCTAACGTAACTAGACTATTGGACAAGTAAATCAAACAACCAGTCGGGAACAATTTTTATTATTTTATATAAAAAACAACATTTGAAACAAATAATATACAACGTATCATTCAATAAAATACATCAATTGGGTGTTGTCGTTCAAGAAATTTAATGCGAGTTTTCGCAAAATAATATAGTTATGATATATAACTTATGAGGGTTCCATTCTAAAAAGTGGTTATTACACCATGGCTGTGATAACTGGTGATATCTGGTGAAAATATGTTTTATCCTGAGAAATGTGAAATTGCGAATTTTTAAACGCAGTATTGTTCTGAATGATCTAAAGAGATACAATTCATAATACATTTTGGGTTAGCACAAAAATGCTTAACAGTGTCTTAAAACAAAACCCCTGGGTGTCTAAACACTTATTCACATAGTAATGTCACTAGGGTGATTTATTTTTGCTGCCTCTTGAGTGTTGGTTGCTTGTTCTAACGACGGACGGGCCAAAATAACCTAAGAACCATTAACAACGTAACATACTTATATCTATTACCCCCCTGTTTCAGAAGGCCTTAAAACTCGCATTAAATTTCATTGGTCTATTGAAAGTTGGACTTATGATTTTGGAAACCTATCTACACAAAAAAAGTGTTGGTAAGGGAAACTAATATATAACCTTCAGGTGATTTTTTTATTGTGTAATTATATATTTTGTAAATCTAAAGGCTGGGGAGGTTGCACATGAGTGTGGTTCACAATTAAGAATTAATAAGAGTTTAATTCCAATTATTGAGGTCGAGAATGTTGAAGTTTTAAGCGTTTGTTCTTCCTCTTACTATCAAAATGTTTTTTTTTTCTGGTTAGGTATTTAACATTAAATGACTTGAATTAAAATTCAGTTTTGGGGTTTCCGATTAACGTCTTAAATAACCTAGTCATACTCAGTCGACATCGAAATAATATTATTGCTAATACATAAATAGAAATGTAACATTGGAATCGTGGATGAAGTAACATTCGCTCTAGTTATATGTGATCTATTCCGTTAACATGACATCTGTATCATAAATAGAAGTAAATATTTATCTTTAAACATTTAATACGGATACATCAACTATTGGTTAAAGCTAACTTTTTACAGGTAGTGCCCGACCGTTACAGCTGAGATTTAAAACATAATCTTATTTAAAAATAACCGTAAACGGAGGTTAAAAAAATAGGAGCTTAAAGTTCAGAACGTACGATCCGATTTCCACGGTTTTGCTTTCGTTGGAAAGGTCTGGGGCTCAGTGAAGTTTGTAGCAGAAATAATTCAGGAATAATTCAAGAGAAATGTTACCATGCGGGCAGAGTCGCGGGCAACAGCTAGTTATCATATGAAATATACGAACAAGATTTTAGCTAAGGGAGTAAATAGAAATAGCAGTAATAAAAGCGAGCCAAACACTACTCCATTCGCCGTAAGTTGGCACAAAACTGTCAACATTTTTGATAAAATTCCGTGCCAAGTTATTTTGAACAGACTATAGAACGTTTTCAATGAAGATATTTAGGGAGGCCTGTTGTGAATTCGCTCAAGATTGGCGGAAGTGTAAGTGTTGTGATGTCACTTTGTTGTTGACAATCTCGGTTTGTAAAGAAATTTGACACAGGGTTAATGAACCATACCGCCTATCTTGAGCAAATATACTCCAAAACCGTTTTAAGACCTAAATGAACGAATCCAACGAAAAAAAATTGTACTACCAGGTTGCTCTACCCGGTACCCGGTACCGATAGTAGAACTACCGACTAAGTACAGAGAGACTTGACGTTATGCCCAGGATACAAGAGGCTTGTTTTTCTAGCTAGAATAGCAAGCTGGTATCAGAAAGCTAGCAAGCTAGTACTTCTGGCTTTGTCTCGGCTAAAACTAGCTTCATTACTAAGTTTGTAAGCTAAGGCATGCATTAATAGTCAGCGTTAATACTAAAATAATGATCAAAAAGAATTTTGAGTTGTTTTCATTATAAACGTCTCTTTATTAATTAAAACAGCATCTCAATGTGGAAGAAGCAGATAACTAAATGTAGTGTGATAATATGGAAAAAAATTGTGTATAGTCGAAAGTTGCACCATGTTACTTATCCGCTTGTTCCACTTCTGTCTTCAATTCTTTTTATTATGCTCTTTTAGTATTAACTCTGACTATTAATACTAGCCTGAGGGCCTGTTTCACCGCTTACAACCGCCCTAAAAAGGTCACTTCGCAATATTGCTAACAGCAATTCATTTTGTCATTTTTCTTGTAAATAACTACTAATTTTGCAAAACAGTGATTTAACAATAGATTTAAATTGATCTTGAAGTAACTTTTTTATCAAAACTATTCGATTTTTCACACAAAATGTACTAAAACGAATTGTAGAGCAATTTATTTGCAACATTGATATTACGACCTTTTAAGGTCCCCGGACAGTCTATTTATTTGACAGATCATACAACTTTATTTGACAGAGGTTGTGTGTAGAATCTGTCAAAAAAATTGTAGTTAGCCTAACAGAAACTTTACCAGTAAGCGGTGAAACAGGCCCTTAAGTGAACTAGTTAACAAGCCAGTGTCAGCTAGCAAACAGTTAAGGAAGCTTGCTTTCCTAGCTTGACTTTACTAGCCTCGCGTATCCCGAGCTAGTAATGATAAGCACAGCAATCGGACACTACTATCAGTGACATTTAAAGCGACATATAAATATAGATAAGATGATCGATACATTTACATTAAAATATAGAATTTTTATTCCTTACACTAATCATAAGAAAATCATTTTAGGAGCTCTCGAGCTCTCTTAATAGTTTGTGAACAATTTATAATATGTTGTATACAACTCTTCATTCAATATAGGTTTTTATTGACTGTTAAATAAAATACTACGAATAAAAACTATGGAAGAGCAACTCCGTCAAAATGTGTTCCAAATATAGCTCTTACATATTTAAATAATTAGGTTGCATTCTGCGCTATTAGATGGCAGTCGGAACCAAATTCATAACGGTAATAGTATAGAAGTTACGGTTCCTCAATTTTTATAATTCGAAGACAAAATATTGTCTAATATAGTCAATAATATATTCAAACGTTTTTGTTTTTTTTTTTAACATAAAATTAGGAACCTCGCAATTTGTTTTTTTTTTTAATTATTTTATGAGGATTAGTAAGTTTTCACAATGTAAAGATTTGGTATCTAATGAATACGGTCGCTTTTCTTTAAAGAATACAGCTGGAAAGTAATGAACAGGGGCGTATTTTAAGATTGTGTGCTCCGGGCTCCTGTAACTTACGTCCCATCATCCTAGGGTCACACCGCCCCGGGCCATAGCCCTACTGGCCTTGGGTTAAATACACCCCTGGAAGTGAGTATGATAACATTGTCTTTAAAGTGTTCCATAAATTGAACGAATAACTATTAAATCGATATGTTATAGTTCGTAACTCTTTTTCAATAAATTTTTACAACAAACTCTAGGAGTCGCCTGGAAAAGCTTTAATATACATGGTGTAACAAAAGTTGGTGACAATAGGTACTTTAGGGTGTGTATGTGATCCTTATAAGAGTTCACTGCGAAAGTAGCAGCGCCGAAAAAGATTTCTCGTGTTGTGGAGCGTTTGCCCATACAAATCACACATTTTTTTGCTTTCAGGGCTGCTATTTTTTGTATGAACTCTTCATAAGAAACATATACAGACATAATTTATGTGTTTACACTTACTTTTGTTACGTTAAAATAATATTTTAATACTTTAGTGTATGAAATTTTTAAAGTTTTTGGGCTAAACTGTTCACTAACTATTGCAACATCAATGCTAGTCTACACGAGGTTTGAAATTTTCTCATATGGCCAGCAATAAAAATTAGGCTTTATATTATATATAGGACCATCCATAAAGCTTTCGCTTTCGCTATTAAAAATTTTATCTGAAATGTGATTTCACAATATTGAGAACCATTCATAATTACACTGCACCACATTTTATAGACCTCCGCACTCTCTCCAAGTGTGACATACTTTATGGATGACCCCTAATACCTAATTACAACATCTTAAACAAAATACTAAGACACAGCCGGCACGAAGTTACATAGTGTGTCGCAGCCACATAGATTTTTAAGCTAGGCGGGTTTCTAAAGTATTTTTTTTGATATCGCAGTGTTACGCGAATTCAAGTACATTTATTATTATTCAGCTACTGAAGTAGCTGAACACTGAGTTAGTTGGACTAGATAGCGCATGCTTGAAGACATATTATAGTCTAAATTTGAGTCCAGGGTAGGCTTGCCCCCCTAGATCCGGGGCTGCTAAATTCTAACTAAAAGCATATAAAATCTGTTTTTCTCATCTGTTTTTGAGGTTTCGCAAAATACTGCTTAACTAGTTGATTACTAAATTAGTTGAACTAAGTCGCTGCGACACATACATAGAATGCTATCAAGAGCTGAAAATTTTTAAAGTTGCGAAAATAAATCAAAATCTACAAATAAAATTTTAGCAAAAAATCCTTTGAGTCCCATTTAATTTAATGACTAGATAGCATATTGATTTCTTAGGTAACTAAGTAGTAAACGAAATATATTGGGGTTAATATAATATTCTAAGTTGTTCCTTGTTATGCAAAGCGTTAATTGTATTGTACAAGATTTCTTTTTAATTCTATTATGATATGAGTATTATGTTTCTTTTTTATTCGACTGCGTCAGAAGTAGGGTTACACCGGTTTTCTAAGGGCACGACAGTTTGTTAAGTAGTGTAGTTTCAGGAAACGAATTCAAAATACTACACAAATCCCAATATATTCCTTAAAAGTAGTTTTTAATGACTAGATAGCTAAACCAATGAACGACGAAGCTTAAATAGTTAAGAAGAATAAGATCTATGAGTTTCAAAGATGAACTACCGTTACATTTCTAAGATTTCCTTCGAGATGTTTAAACAGCAAGAGTTCTAAGTAATGGGCTAAAGAGATTTGTAACACTTTGGCAGTTTATCGTCGATGTTATTAAAATTTAAACATTTTGATCTTTATTATTGGTTTTTTAAGTTATTTTTAAATGGTTAATGTTCCTTTAAAATCACGGTTACTCAAACTCAATTTAAATGGTGTCGATTAAATCCGTCACGAAAGTTCCTCGTTTCGTTACTATCGCCATCTTTCCATAAAACTTTTAGAATGTCTTTTAAATATAATTTGGCCGACCCTTTAATACTTCCAATTTTAAATAAACAACCTCCTTTTCCTTACGAACGTCAATTTGTTCTATTCGTTTCAACAGGGGCACATCTCCCCTTCACCTAGTGACTAATCTCTGAACGGGAACAGTCCCCCCATGCCAGCCGCGTCCCAGTCCGCTACCTCCACGGGACCGAAGCATTCTTCGAAAAATTGTTCCATTGTTTTATGAAGATGCAGATTTGACTTTTCAAAGTTATGTCCTTCGTCTGGATAAATCTGGAAATAATATAAATTATAACAAGATCCACAACATTTACAAAGACCCGACTTCTTCACCAGCAACCGCGTTAACGTAAACGCGTTTGCTGGCGAATTTTCAATGATCACTCGGTTGTTTGTGAACAGTGAATCGTTTTAAAAAAAAAAAATTGTTGTGTCAGGTAAGACCGCATTTTTGGTTTAATATCCAGAAAAAATAAATACACGTGATATTAAATTACAAACCCCCTTCCCCATGTGATGTATAGTGATTTTAATAGACCTCGCTCCCCCCCCTTTCCAACTTCACGTAATTAAAGAACAGTCCCTAAGGTCAGCCGTGAGTCGTGACGTGTGAACTGACAATAGAATTTGCAATAATGTAATATATTCTGTGTATATTCTCACCTGATGCGTATAAAGCGCCGACGCTTTCACCAAAGCTCTAGCCAGCGCAAGCGCATGTGCTGGCGGCGCGCGCAGGTCGGCTGTGGCGTGTGCGAGTAGCAAGCGGCGCGGGGGGAGGTTGCCCGCGCGCCGCCACACCGCGCCGCCAGCAGCGACGCCGTGCGCGCCGCCGTAACGCTCTGTCCAGTATGAATCTGAAGGAAGAATTGCATTATGATGTATGTTGGATCAGAGAAGTTATTGAATTCGCGATGATTCACAACATATTATAGGGAAACCAGCGTAAAAAACACGTCGACTGTTTAAGTAGCGCAATGAAGCCGTTTATGAGCAATCGTGGACGAATAGTATGTACGTGGATGAATTAATATAAAATGTGCCTTTTCTTTTGTCTTGCGCTATTTTCTTCTTATTATGTAAGTAGAGAGAGAGAAAGTGGTTGAGTATATGTATCTTCTAAAGTCTTCAAAAAGTAAAATCATATATAGTCCTCTAATAAAACAAAAGGTTTTTTGCTTGTAAATTCTATATATCTGTATATTACGATTTAAAACTCAGAGGAATCAACAATCTTATACGCACTATGCTGTCTGAGATCTGCGAGCGGCGCGGCTAGTGCTATACAGCGCGTCAGGTTGCGTGCGTCGCCTGCTGCCAGCGCGAGCGCCGCGCCCGCACCGTACCCGCGCCCGCACGCGCCCACCCGCGCGCCGTCCACCGCTTTCAGGTTATCACGTAAGTATCTGTTATGGATGATAGTTATTTTAATTTCCAATGTTTGCTTCGGACGCTTCGTCCCAAAATCTCAAAGGACGACGGAATGAACTTGAAATTGTTATGGAAAAGACATCTAGATTTGACCACGCTCCCGCGTATTAAGATATATTGTGGTTTGATGATTTCCAACGCCAAAGTATCGTTATGGTTTTAGCTTTGCATTTATGGAATTAATGGAAATAATTATTGAGACTTATTCCATTTAGACTATAATGATAAACTCACGTTAGCACAGCGATTTGGTCCTCCACGTCCACCGATAGTAGCCGCTGGTAGATTTCGGTTCGTAGCTCTTCTCCCTGAAATGCGAAAGTTTGTCAGCTAGCAGCTACAGAAAAAGCAAAAACTATTAAAACTTTTCCTTTTCTACCTGTCCACCGGAACCCCTGGCATCAATTTCGGCGACGATGAAGTTTCTGGAAGTCGCCAAGTACCAACTCCAGTCGGGGCGCCATCTTTCTGTCACTAGTTGACCGCCGGGTTCCGCAGACCTATAGGAAAATTTTTATTACAATTATATAAAATAGGTTAAGGTAGTTCTCTTCTTCGTCTGTTGTGTGTAAACTCATATCAGAAACCATTCAAGTGCAAGTTAGACTCGCGCACGAAGGATTCCGTACTAGAAATGAAATAAAAATTGAGAAAACGTATTTCTTATAGCGCGATGTAGACATACGCCATCTAGTATCAATAGGACGAACGGACGACGCTAATCCAACACGTTTGTTGTATGAGAGCTACTCTTAAACATTTAATTCATTTTTTTTTGTATTTATTATTAGGGTTCCGTTTTCACCATTTGGTTACGGAACCCTCAAAATGATAAAAGTAAAGGCAAAACAAGTTTAATTATGTATCGCTTTACTTAAAACTTGAGTATTACTATTTACAGGATTCTTCCAGGAGGTGGTGAGAAAACTAAGAATTTCTGGTCCTGGAAGTAACTCAGAAAGAGGCCGAACTTTGAGGTTATCCTTTCTGCCAATGTTTCATGAGAGTTTTAAGATTAGTCAACTTACACATGCAAGACTAGCGGTAATGGCAAGTCGTCCGTCTCCCTCAGACCCGGTGGTAGCAGCAGACGAACACGGGCCTCACGGTGTGCCTGCACCTGGAAAATTAGACACGAAATCCCCACTTTAAGGATGCTTCTATACAGCTAAATTTGTCATACACTAAACATTACTACTGCTGTAGATTTATGTTAAAATTATGATTAGGAAACTGCGTGAAACGGCGTTGTGCTGTGTTTCGTTCAGTGACTTTACCGGTGGCCCAACTTCCCTGACCCCCTATACCTATCTCGTATCCTCGTGAAGGCTGGCAAAGCACTTGCGGTACTCTTCGGTGTCGCGAGTGTCCATGGACGACGGCAGTTGCTTTTTATCAGGTAACCCGAATGCTCGCTTGCCGACTAAAATACAATAAAAAATACTCAGAATTCGACTTACTCTGGAGGCTGTTGTGTTCTCATGGCGTCGCGGCTACTTATGATCTACGGCTAAAAGACCAATGCTAGTCTACCTCCACTCTGAAGACTTTTTGCTGTGGTTGTGCGAGCGCCGCGAACTGTTGTCGTAGCGGCTGACCGTCCCACAGCACGCTGCGTCGCTCGCCGCCAGCAGTGCACACGAATATCGCTGGCGTGCCGGGACCCAGACATTCCTGTAAGGTTCAGTTTCCTTTATAGATGTGTATGCATCTGTGGTAGTGTTAAAATAAGCAGATCTATGTTTTCCTATATTTAACTGGCTAACCGATTTAACTTACATATTTTGGTTACTGTGACTATATAGTTGCGATCATGGCAGTAACATTCTCTTATGGCAAATTCCATACCATAAGTAGACAATCAACTTTGCTCTCTTGTTAGATATCTCTCAGCTAGAAATAGCAAAGCCCTGGCACTTGTTACCTGAACATAGTATGAGAAGTTCTTGCTGAAGATGACCCTGTTGTAGAGACAGACGGTGGGCAGCGAGTCGTTCTCGTCGGCGACGTGCGGCAGGATCGTCGACGTCGGCCACGCCGGTAGAGACGACGTCGTGTTCTCGTACTCCTGGAACATATTCACACGTTTAGGGATGATCACTCGCGAAGTTCTAGAATGAACTTTGTGCTGCACAAGGCAAAACACGCAAGAATTAAAATTTTAACTTCTTATTAATAAAAATATTTAAGCTATCCTTAACTAATCAAGGTTCGCTCTCCCTTTCTGTCGTGTGACGATTTCAATATTCCAGAAAGGGACAGCGAACCTTGATTAGTTTAACAGTGTTTAAATATATTCATGAATAGGCGAGTTAGTATGTATCTTGTCAGATGTGTAAGTGCATTGCATTGTAATAGGTACCTCTAATTAAGCTTGCGTTTCTGCTTTTCTACATACCTATTAATAAAATCATTAAAAGATTTCTCTTCAGATACGCTTTAATATGAATATTTTCACTTATACTGTCGTGACCCTCCTACAACTCACCAATACCTTTATTGATTTTGCACTCACGCAGTCAGGTCGTGTCATATAGGACTCACCGTTTCCTCAGTGCTAGGCTCGACGGTGGTGTCAGGCTCGTAGCCGGGGCAGGTGAGGCAGGCGGGGGGCGGGGGCCAGCCATTGACGGGCACCGATACCCGGTACAGGTGCCTCTCGCCAGGCTTCTCAGGCGCTGTGCCGAGCACGTACCTGAAGTGTTTAAAAATTTAACATAATATTTTCTCTATATAACAATAACCTTACTATTGATATAATAGTTTTTTTATAGGCATTATCGATTTTAGGAAATAGAAAGTTTATTGTATGGGAATTGAATAAAGAAGATTTTGATTAAAGGCGTCTAGTGAATGTTTCAGTATGTGGCTGTGTAATTTTTTTTAATGAATTTTAATTCTGTTATCTAGATGTGCAATTTTTTAAAGGCCGAAAGTTTTCGGTACGTTTTTGCGATGGCAAACTACTTACAAGAGACGTCTTCTCTCATCCCATCCAACCATCTGCGTGATCTCGAAGTTGCCTTGCGTGAGCGTCGTCCTGATGTCCTGTGTGAGGTGTATCGCATGTCTCCACACGCCGCCCTGGTCGGTGATGGGCGCGGACGTGAACACGCCACTGCGGCCTCCCACAAGTGCCCCTCCCCCGCACCACCCACAGTCCTCTTCCACCGGATCGGAACCTAGGCCCGACCACCGCGTGCCGTCTGATTCGTCTCTGTATATCTGGGATAAAAGATGTCATAATTTGTAGTAGGTAGGTACTATATCAATCTTGATAATCTTTAATTAATGTCTTATAGCTTAAATGCGAAAGTATAAAGAAGAAATTAACCTAACACATAAGTGTTAGGTTAATTTCTTCTTTATGCTTATATTACTGAACAGTTTGAGTTGCGAGAAAGTGTATATAGTCTGGCTACTATAAGTAGAAACTTGTGTTTATTTTGACTGGCAACATTATTCCGACAGTCTTTTGTTTTAGGTTAAAATTAAACTACAATTAGATTTCATGATTTTGATGCTTGATCATGAGTATTTCGAAATTTATGATCGTTTGATTTTATAAAAAACATGGCATATAAAAAAGAATATTTTTATTAAAAAATATTTGTAAAATGCCGTATAATAAAATATAAGAAACATTATTTCGTCCCGCCATCGAGTATTTGGAGTTTGATTTTGATTATAGCAAATAAATTATACTTCGAATTACACACATTGTATTTTATTTATAGCAAACAATGTCTTATAAATCTCAATAATAATAACACTTAACTTATTACAAAAACTCAAATTGAAATACTCGTGTTTAGAATTTAAAATCCTTTTTTTCCACTACTATAATAATTATGTGATATCATCTACAGTATTTTTGAATTTGGAAGGTTTGTTATAGGTTCAACTTATAGTAGAATTATCGTAGAATATCTTTTAAACCAACAAAGATTAGGCACAAAATTCCCAAAGGTTAAATCAATTAGCAAACACAATAATAAGTGTTGAGAAGCCCCAAGTAGTAATATATATAGCCTATACCTAGGTATAGGCTATATATATTTATATCGAAGAATCCGCGGTGAGTCTACTTACATCCTGACAATTATATGACGTGGCATTGCAGATGCTGATGATGGAGACGTTTTGTGGTCTGTTGAGGAGCAACACGGCTATCTGTCTCTCGCTTATCCAGTGCGTCCATCGCACGTACCAACCTGGATAAATTAAAAATTTACATTGTCTCAACGAAGATCTTGAGACAATAGGACTTTATACTCATATTTAGGAAGTACAAATTTAGTTTTTTCTTAATAATCTCCACAACTATATTGTATTGTGCAATTACATTGTCTTTACCATTTGGCAGGTTTAAAGTTTACTTACTTGTATCAAAGGGTGGCGAGAACTGTATGGCTTGTGGGAACAAGAATTTCGGTGTCTTCAAACTGACGACGTAGACGGTCGCTACCGGGTTGTTTGTGTTCACCTGGAAATTAATTACTTGTGTTATTATGTGGCTTCAGTTCAAAAAATGCTTTCGCTAAGACTCTGAAGCAATGGAATTTCTTAATAATAATAATATTTATAAAGTCGGTGGTCCAGGGGACAAAATCATATTTCCATACAAATTCTGGTACATTTTTTGTCCCCAGGCAACTGCTCGTAAACTAGTCACGTAGTCTTCATGAATCTCCTATTTGAAATTATATTACAATAAAATGCTTTCTATTATCTCTCTATAGGGCGCCTAGGAAATACGACACTATGTCTAAAACGTGTTGAGGAATTTTACTACCCACACATGTCGGTATGCGTGACCTATAAAACATAAAATAAACAGAAAGAAACGTCGAAACATTGACGTAAAATGTAATTTCTTCGTGTTTTATGGCTCGTGAGGATACAGGTGCTTAAATTTACGCAGCCTTACATTATTCGCAGAGTAATATAAATAGTATACAGTATACTATCCACAGCCAAACCGAGAATTAACACATTTTTTTCTACAATAATGTAGTTAGAGACTTCCTAAAGTTTTTTACCCATGAATTTTTCTTTTACATTTTTCTATTGTAATAGTGTATCTTTGACAGAAGAAAAATATACAGAAAAGTTGATCTCAATTTTCTATACTCCTTTACCTTCGCTGGTTTCAGATGTAGTTTAGTAAGAGGTGGAAAAAGTATTCAACATTATAATGCGTTTAATAATAATATAATCGAAGCTCGGACACGTTATTACTGTGATTTCAGACGATTTGAAGTACAGAAATATATCACTGTAAAAATTTGAGTAGGTGTCAGATGAGTTTTATATTAGAGGACATCTTGTATAACTTACTATATGATATTTATACTGTGGGTCGTGCTATTACGTGAATGTCGTAATAAGTTTCTCGGCACCAATTTGTGTAAGTTTTATTTACTCTGTAATAGCGTATCGTATATTAAAGTGGAAATGTCTAGCGATGTTTTGCAAATCTCATTACAGAGGGTGTAATATAAGTCTGGAGACAGCATTCACCGACGTCTGCATTACTGCGTCTACGTATCGTCTTTAACGTCTTGTTAAAAATCGGCTCGCCTCCGCACAATAATATCATTGGAAATTACATTATACTTTTTAGTATGAACAATAATGGCGAGAGTGTACAGCCTTCATAAAAAAAAAATTAATAAAAAATACTTAAAAAAGTGTAGTAATCTTATACTATACATGTCTACATGTCTTATGTAGATTACTAGAATAAAATAAAATAATTATAGTAAAAACAGTTCAACAACTAACTTGTAATGGTGGTTTTCATCAACCATTTTCTAACGCTAAATGTCTCGAGCGGCCAATAAGCTTTTTCACTTATTCTATAGGATCTAAAAACTTAGATTACTTATTGAGGTGAGTTAAAAACACATTTGTCTTAAAATATGTAAGTCGCTAAAAGATCGCTAGAGGACACCCTTAGGGGGCGGTTGGTGAAAAAAGGCATAAGACAAATACCCACTTAGGGACCTCACCTTGGGATACCGTAAAGTTCGTATGGCAGGGTACGCCGGCGGCTCCTGCTGGTCTAGCCCGTACCATGGGTACTTGTGTTCCTGCACCAGAGTATCGTTGTACGTCACGTACATAAGCGTCTGTCCGTCCGCGCTAAACCACAACGCGCGGTCCAGACGCAGCACCTCCGTCTCGTACAAGAAGTCGGGCACGCCATTGAATATCACGCCTGGTACACCTGGAAAAAATATTAATTAGTGTGTTAGTTCAAAAGTGTATAACAGTATAGCGCGCTTCAATAAACCTGTTAGTTTTTGTTATTGGAAATCCTAGTGCCAAATGCGTGTTTTTTTACATTCGACCATGAACGCGTTTCGCGTTTACTAGGATTGCACAGCGCCACCTAGCGATGCTCACGGTCATATGTACAAACACCATAGTAAATCTTAGTAAATGCAAAACGCGTTCACCGTCGGATGTAAAAAAAAAACACGCAAATATCTAAGTGCCGACACTTAGATATTTGGGACTTTTTGTGTGCGTGGTTTACGCTTACCCTAGAAAGGCTTTTATCAAAATTAATAATTCGTGGCTTAGGGTAACTTGTGTTTGTTAATACATAACTAAATTAAATAAGAAGGTAACTAATAGGAACGGATTTTTCGCAATTCGTATCCTAAGGAGGGTTAAAGTCGAACGCGTTCCTTCATCTAAGGAGAACGCGATTCCGTGGTCCGATTTGATCCAAAATTTGCAATAACATAATTTGATACATTTCATGGAAGATTTAATTCATAGTTCTTGAATTAACCTTACTAATTCAAAATGCAAAGTGTGTCTGTCTGTCTGTCTTTTACATTTCCACGTCCAAACTGTTAAACCGATTTTGTTGAAATTTAGGTACAGAGACACTGCCATTCCCGGGGAAGGAAAAATGTACTTTATATACCGGAAAAATGTACGGTTTCCGCGCGTTAAAGACATGTTGGGGCAATGGAGTCGCGAAACATTACAAAGTTGATAGCATTTTGATTTAAATTTAAAAATGCACTTAAAATTCCCTAAACGTTTCAAGGTGAAGGACAAAAGAGAATTTAATTCAAGGATAAAACAGGTCGTGGCATCCGATAACAAGATAAGCGTTGATTAAATTACAAAGAGGAATATTTCAGACGTTGTTCTTAGAGCGGCGTACCTGCTCACAGTTATTCGAGCTAGGTTTTACTCTATAATTCGTTAATACTCCACACTTAAGGTTCTTATGTATCTTAATAGTAAAAAATTATATTAGAGTAAAAAGTAATAAGTAGAAATAGAAGAAGACTTCTGAGAATTTTATTTACACTTACGCCGTTTGTATTTTTCTATGTTTGTATTGAATAGGCTCAAAAACTACTAGACCGATCTCAAAATTTCTTTTACTATCACTTAGAGGGATTCTTTTGAATTCGTATAGGCTATATTTTATCTCGGGAAATAGCATTTTTCAAGGTAGTGGAAATTGTGGAGTAAGTAATCGAAAAAACTGCTGTACGTTGACGATTCTCGCGAACGCTGCCTAAATCGCTAGTGATGTATGTACTTCTATAGAAAAGTTGTAGAACTTAATAATGCCTACAAAAAAGTCCGCAATAGTATAAACTAAACATTTATATTTTAACCAATATAACCACTTTTCCATAGAACAAAAGTAATTGAAATTATTAGCCTATGTTTATTGATAATATTATTGTCAAATATTAGTCCTTATCCGAATAATCTATTTATTAAATAAGATTGTCTTAATAGCAATAAATTACTCTTTGTTTTATTCCAATCGGACAATCCATTCAAAAGAATTTAAAATTGTAATGAATGATGTCTGCCGGCCGATATGTGTCGCACGACTCGCACGGCGAAACTGTAGGGTGCACATCTATAAAGCAGGCAGCAGCACAAAAATAAAAGTGTTAAGCACTGTACCAAAAAAAAAAAAATGTAATACGAATAAAAAACCTATAAAACATACATACAAAACATTTTTTTTCACAGAGCTTAAAAAATAAATGTCCACTCGTGCGAAGCCGGGGCGGGTCGCTAGTTGGTTGTATGCTCGATGGCTTAAACACTACACGAAGGCTTGCAGGCTGGTGAGTTTTTCAACATTCACAGGTCAACAAAAAAAATGTCGAAAGACCTTATTAACATAACATTTTTTCAAGAAATTGAATGAAATGCTAATGTAACCGTATTGTTAGGTTTTTATTATTACTTCAAACAATGGAACCCTTATTGCAGAATTTTAAGTAGGCGCAAATAACCGAGCGACGAAATAAAATGTACTTCGCTTTATTCGTCGTCTCGAAACTAGGTACAGGCTAAAATTGCATGCCAAATTATAAAGAAATGAACTCGGAGGAATATTAAGGAGAATGTTCATAGTATAAAGGAAATTTCTTTTGTGGTGTAACTCGAACCGCGCTGCATTGATAAAACGTGGAAATATTTATGTACCGACATTAGTTCACTTCGCTTACAGTGTTGTAAGAAAGTCTTTGTAAGAAATAGTTTGCATCGTAAATCATTTTATGAAAAAAGTTGCGGTTTAAGCTAGGTAGATAACTCATTTTATTTGTTTCTGGTAAAGCTTTATAAGGCATTTTGAAAAAGTTAACGTTATTTAACTTTCTAAAGTGTTACATAATACCATAGAGAAATTATACCTATAAAATAATTTGTCTATGATAATACTAAGCTGTGGAAGCACAGCAGAAGTCTGACACCATGAGTGACAATGTGGTTAATTCAGGGTATATGTTGTTGTGGATGTATTTGAGTTTAGTCTATCTGTATAGTAATAATATGCGAGCGGAATACTTTGTTCCCCTTTTAACAAAAAACGCGTTGACGTAAAAGCATGAAATTTCTCCCAGTTATAGTTGATATGGCGGAGGAGCGTCGAATATCATTTTATAATATGCTTTTATCTTTTATCTAGAAACAAAACGCTACACACCCCACAACACCCACACTACAATATTTTAAAATGACACGAAAATCATACACGAAATACTATATTGTTTATGGTCCAAGTCTGTGATTTTTTTACTAAAATTTAACGGCCTGGTATCGAGACCTTTATGCCAAATTGAAGTCTGTAATTTAATTAAGAATACTCTATATTTTTTATAGCTCCTCTACGTAAGTCTCATCGTGAGATTAAATATTTATGGAGAATTTTGACGACACGGCAACCTCTAGTTCAATCAATTAAGCCTGCTCTGAAAAGGCCGGCAACATTTAAGTTGACGTGAGTGTCCATCGGCGACGCTTATTGCTTTTCGGCTAGTAATCCATTTATTATTTTGCCTCCTAGTTCCGGTAAAAAAGAAAGGAACTCACCATTGCTAGTGATCCGGCACACCAACGTCTTGAGGACCTTGGGTTTGTAGTAGATGTCATTATCGTGAACGAAGACCAGGCCGGAGCCGACTGGCGCCCACTCCGCGTACTGCAGCAGGGGCGCCGTGCGGTCGTCCTCCACGGGAGATATGGGGATTTTGTTCCTAAAACAGTGGAATTTGGCTTTTGAAAAAAATTGTTTATCCTGAAACAGTATGTTTCTGATGCATAATGTTTTTACGCCCCTTTTAGTAGTATATTATGATGATAGGTATTAAACTTTTAGATGTCACTGCTGTTTTGAAAGTTAGTCAACTAGCCCTAAATTAGTTAAAATTAGCCAGCTAAAGTAGGCTAACGAGGTGGACTTATGTCTAAATCTGTCGTTGAGAATTTTGTTGAGTCGGAGATGAAAATCCGGCATCTTTTGTTCCTCCGAACAAGCCTCTGCTTACGAATAAACTTCCTATTCACGGACGCTTGAATGCAAGCACAAAATTACTTTACTTCGAAATAAGGACGCGGTGTTTTGCAGTAATATGGTTGTGAAGTTTAGCATGTGCCAGATTTATAAATAGGCCAATAAAGGCTATGAGCGTCAGCGTCCTGGGCGCAGAGTCCTAGCCTTCTTGGAAGTCGGCAAATTTCGTAGGTAAATGGGGCGTCAGAATTAATGTCGTCCCCGCTGATTAAAAATGTAAGTCCGTCACTGTTTATGGGTTTAAATCTTTAAAGCCCATACGCGAAAAAAGGGGTATTACAATTTTGACTCCCGAATGTATGAAGCGATTTGAATTTTTTTTTTTTATATTAAAGGTGATGTTATGTATGTTTTTAGCTAGATGTAAATTTTATAGATTTCATTATATTTTTTTATAAGGACTACTCTTATATTTTATAATTTTAAACTTCTAAGGACTGTACACTAATATATTACCTAGTTATGACGTCATATACGTGGTACCGCGCCAGGCGCGCGTGCCGCCAGCCGGGTCGTACGTCAGATATCAGCAGCACGAACTTGAAATCCGCCGATACCTTGAAGTCCACAGCGTTCAGCTCTCTCTGTAACAAAAGTAATCATACAATCATACTTGCAGTGGGGCAGCCATGATTTGTCGTAAAAAGCAGACTCCACAGCAAAAATTATGCAGTCTCACAAAAAATGGGGTTTAGCTTATAGACCGAGAGCTGACAGCAATTTTTGAGTAGGTATTTGTGGCAATTTGAAACCTTGTCATACATCTCTTCTAATGCACCCCAATGCAGAACTCAGAACTAGCTGGTGAGAATCGAGGCCTACTTACCTTACCTAAAGTGAAAAAAAAACATGAAAAAAGCTAGTAATTCTTTCCTAGCTTTATATCTAATAAAGGATATTATATTCGACTCACGTTCGCATTCTTTACATTTCGAGTTTCATGTTCTATTCATTGGAAACTCAATAGTTAATCGTTAATAAGAATTTTCCAACACGTACTAACACTAACAAAGGCGCTCACGATTGTAAAGAGCACAATACCGCTTCTAAATCCTAGATTGAACTAATCTTTGAACCCTCATTTCGAAATTCGCCACGCGGTAAAAGCTTAAGGGGAATACATGTGCCAACTGCCAACGGCCTTGACCATACATTCGGAAACAGAAAATAATTAATAAAAACAAGAAATAACAATTCCTCCTTAAAGATTGTAGTGTTACTTATATTGTGTTGTATAAAAAAAATATCAACCCGTTTGTTTCGTAGTTATTCCAGTTTTTTACAAAAAATCAATGTACATTATTTTTTCTGATTAACCACAAGCTTAGAGAAAAAACCTAGCTAGTAATGAAAGAATTAAATTAAAGGATACATTCTATAATATTTATTTTTTTGGCTATTGCACTTAACGTTTTAACATACTTATGAGGTTAAACATACCCGACTGGCACATGTATAAGCCTTAAGCGTTTATCTTTTATCAGTACTCGGATTTCTTGCTGAGAGGAATAAAGTTTTTCTTCTCGTATGAGGTGTTTTGATTATATAATCCTATAAATTTTTTTAATGACAAATCATTTGTATTTTTAACCGACTTCCAAAAACGAGGAGGTTATTATGTTCGGCTGTGGATATTTTTTTTTTTTTTTTTTTATGTAT
>JAOTAV010015050.1:0-25279 GCA_026546445.1 Cyclargus thomasi
ACATAAATGTTTGGTTTATACTATCGCGGACTTTTTTGTAGTCATTATTGAGTTCTACAACTTTTCTATAGAAGTCAACCATACATCTCTAACTACAGGCAGCTTTCGCGAGAATCGTTAACGTACGGCAGTTTTTACGACGACTTCACAATTTACACTACCAATTATCCTATCTATTTTCGGGGATAAAATTTAGCCTACACGGATTGGGAAGAATTCCTCTAAGTAATGGTAAAAAAATTGAAATCGGTACAGTAGTTTTTGAGCCTATTTAATACAAGCCTCCCCCGCTAACGGAAATAATTAATATGCATTTAATAGAAACAAGAAATAACAATTGATGACATAAGTGGAAGAAGTAGATACTTAACATTTAAAAATCTGCCGGATCTTTGCGTAAATGGACGCTTTAGGACCAGAAAAATGATTTAAAAAAAGATATACTAGCTAGATAAATAGATAATTTACAAGATTTGTTGCAATTTTATTGGAAAAAAATAGAATTTACTCGAAAGTTATGAAAATGTAAGTTATCCGCTTCTTCACCTTATGTCTTCAATTCCTTCTAAAGATTATAGTTTTTTTTATTACAATTAATTTCAGTTGTCAATAGGCATTATGTCCATATCCTTTTTCTGTCACTATTATTACAATTTATTCACACCAAGCTTTACATTTCATCGAAGTTTACTTTAAGCCCATCACGCTCAGTTTTTTTTAATTTTCCTATTTTAATTTCTATAATATTTTAAGCTTTTAAGTTATATTTTTTTATTATTATTTTGATGGGATAACTTTCGTAGTTTATCCATTTTTTTTTGCGAAAACTCGATGTCTACGGTGCATTTTTTTTTCTGAAGAATTATAAGGTCAGGGAAAAACTCTTCGCTAGAAGTTAAAGAATCATTCTATAATATATATATATATATTTTTGGGTAATATGCTTAACGTTTACGTAAGATACTTGATTGATTAGAGGTTAAACCTACCCCCCTGGTCCATGTATCATTAGGGAAATTGAAAGAGAGCCAGTTGACGGGCCTACGACATTTGGTCGGAATATGTCAATTCCATGTAAAATGTGATCTGTCGGCTGAGTTTGACGTAACTCAGTCAAATAATTTAGATCTACGATCTATATCTGTTTCAACTTTTCTAATTGTACAAGCCTTAATGACTCATTCATTGCTCAACACGGTCCGTCGACCGTGCAGCAACCGTGCTCACGTGAACGGCGCAAAGTATGTGACTTTTTCATAAATATTTTCAGTACGCTTTGAAAGGTCGTTTTAGCTGCGACAAAGGTCTTGACGGAATACCACGTGATCATTGGTTGGACTACTCTAAGGACAAGTACGGGGAGAAACTGGTGGCTGATATGAAAGTGGTCTTCTCTATTTTATATGTGTTCCTGCCAGTGCCGATTTTTTGGTCTCTATTTGACCAACAGGTAGTATGCTTATTAAAAGCAAAACATCTATCCAAATAATAATAAACCGGTCGTGTATTACTTATAAAATTGTTATAAATTGAAAATTGCAGTGAATACGTAATTCCACTTAGTGTGGAGCGGCTCTTAGCTTGATAACACTGGCTTGTCAACAAATACACTTAGGACCTGTTTCACCACTTACTGATAAAGTTTCTGTTAGGCTATCCATAACTGTTTCGGCCGATTCTCCATGTAACATACATGTCAAATAAAGTTGTGGATAGACTAGAGATTACCTGAAAGCGGTGAAACAGGCTCTTAGATTAGTAGCTTAGAAATAAAGCTAGTTTAGTCTCCACGAAGCCTAAAATATTAGCTTGACAGCTCACTGACACTAGCTTGCTGTCCTAGCTTGAAAAACTAGCCTCGTATATCTCAGGTGTTAGTAATCTTTCAACTGCGTTTGACATGACGCGATAAAAATTACCAAGGTCCGCAATCTGGATATGAATCAACTTCCCTGATAATACGATAAGTTCTGCCCATTGTATATAAGGCATTTCCGGGATTCATATTGGAAGAATGAAATTACGTGTACGCCAGTTTATTCATGAAAATATACGTAGAAATGTTCTTTCACAATTTCATAAAATAGCTCTTTCATTTAGCAGTTAGCTTAACCAGCAATATATTTTATTTCACTGAACGGAAAGTTTCCGAGTTTCTAATATAAAATTTGAGCGTTTTCCACGTTCTCTCGAATCTGGCCACCAGCTCCGGAAGTAATTGGAAATGCTAAGTCAAATAATCTCTGTTTGTTTAGTTAATTAATATACTCCATCATCTACGAGATAATTTTGCTCCTCTCACCGAATACATTTAGAAACTTGCACGCTGGAAACAGATTTTCTATTTTCTCGGAAAAATCACCATGTCGGGGTGTAACAAAAGTTATAGTTATTAAGGTTGTGGATGTATGCTTTTAAAAGTCGTCGACACCTTGTATAGATTTTCACTTTGTATAAATTTCATTGCTTAGCGAAATTTTTTATGTAATATTTTGTATGAGTAAGCGCCTCAGCGACATAAGCTTGCCCGTACAAATGTTATTAAAATATCTCTTTCAGCATTGCTACTTTCACAGTAAACTCCGCATAAGGGACACGCAGACTGCAGAGATTACAGTGTTATTACTTACTTTTGTTAAACCTGTTTTCTTCCCCGGCTCACGCTTTTTAACCGACTTCCAAAACGAGGAGGTTATATGTTTGGCAAAATATAACCTCTTCTTTAGTCAAACAATATAATATATATGTTGGGATGTCTATATTTTTGAATATTTTAGGGCTCCCGCTGGACATTCCAAGCGTCTCGGCTGACAAACGAAGTATTCGGCATCACGCTCATGCCGGATCAGCTCCAAGTTCTCAACCCGGCTCTGGTCCTTCTGATGATGCCAGTGTGCCCTGGCGGAGCCTCGTCCGTCCTGCCAGAGATGGATCCCCTCAGGAAAATGTTTGTCGGTGGCATATTGACGAGCCTGGCGTTCGTGTGTGCTGGTATCCTGCAAATTTCTATTGAGGTGGGATAATCCATATTAATTTAAATTAAAACATATATTCTATTGCTTTCCATCAGGTTGTTGTCAGCCTGTTTACTCGTTTGCCCTCTTTATCTCATAAAGAAACACGTTAGCTTTTTGCCCCCGCGGAACTATTCATGGGCGGTAAAACTCGCACTTGGCAATTTTTACGTTAAAGGCCTTATCAAAGCTATATGGAAGTCCGTGGCATAAGTATGTCTCTCTTATAGTTGCTTCTTTAACTGCTGAGCTGATTTTGAAGAAAATTGGTGTGGGAGTAGTTTCATTTCACATGCATGAAGTAGCCTAATATAATACTTTCAACTGTAGACTGTAGTAGCCTAAAGTAGCCCAAACACCAAAATATCAGCATGAATAATATAACGTCATGTTGTTTTTATAATCAATTTATTATAACTAAACGGTGCCTTAAAGTTAAACTACTTGCGGGAAACGACGTAGGGTAGTTTTCAGGATAAAAACATTTCAGCGCAACAGAGTTGCGGATGCTATTACATGTATGAGAATACTCTAGGGTGGGTATTGCATTTATAGAGTTAACTGAGAAATGAGAAGCGCTGAAAGCGAAAAATTAACAAGAGTTACGCGCACGTCGTATATTATACTAAATTTGTCTATGATAGTTTATATTCTGGCAGAAAAAAAGGTGCCCAGCAATATATGTGTATTGTGCACGCGCCACAACCCACGGCCGATCCGACCAATTATGTAGATCACGTGGCAGTTTTGGGCTGCTGTTTATATGACCTGTGCCATATTCATGAACGTGACGTCAACACTTTTCCATGCATATGCAAAATGTTCGCTGACCGTAGGTGTATTTGCTGCCTTTATTGGTTATGCTTGGTAAGCAATAAGTCGTTATACTTTATAGCGATGCCAAAGTTCGAAAATATTGATCACCTTTTGCGAGAATTTTTTTTAATCGAAAGCTTGTTTTCGTCGTTTTCCGAGATTAAGAATATATATTATGGGATGAGGGGTCTTCCAATAAAGCAAATAGTCACATCAAATAGAAGAAAAAAATTGTATCATATCTAAGTGGTTTTTGTCATCTAAAAAGATTTTCCTGAATTATGCGTATTGTGTTAATAGGAAATATTCCCTATTACCATAATATAATATATTTTGTATGCAAATTTTTATAATAGTTTTAGACAAAAGATACAGAATGACAAAAAAAATCTAAAGTCTGTTGAGAAGATATTAACGATTTAATTTTCTACTCATCTCTTTCTTTAAAAACGTAATTTAGTATGAACTTTCTATAGACGTCCCAGGCAATATCGGAGCTCTCTTTCTAACTGATTACTTTAATTGTGTGTGTTCTTGTTATTAATTTTATCAAAAAACTGATTGGACTACATTGTTTTTCAATAGCGATAGATTTGTTTAAAGAAAGAAAAAAAGTCATGAATATTCACTATTGTGTAAGAAGTTGCCAAGTACCGTGTTCGAGTAGAGTTTTTTTACAGCGCTCAACACTACAAACGCCAAGAACTTCGGAGACTGGCTTGGTCGTCCTCAACACGTTACCTTGCGTCGTCGAACTGGCAGTGTGTGGTGGAGGAGTAGCCTCTATAAAGCCTTCCTCGACCTTCCTCATGACGCCACTGCCTCACAGAGAGTACGCGGTGGTGGTGAGCTGTTCCTCAAAGTGTGATGGACGAGTGATGACGAGGAGAGTGGTCACCACACATGTGAACACTGCCCCGGGAATGGTGAGGACCTTTCAACATTTTTCATTTCATAATAATTGTTTAATAATATGAAATATTATGTAGGAAATACGTTAAACATGATTTTACTCGGGAATTTGCTACCTAAATAATGCCAATATTTTGGGAGTCATGTTTTCCCAAGGCGTATGTTATTACAAATATAAAAATTACTCTACGTCTTTTCAATTATTATGTCAAAAATAAAGCAGATTGTTTGCTTCGTTAGGGTATGAAAGAAGGACAAATATATAAACAAACAAATACACATTTCCCAGTAATAATATTAATATCAATATAGATTTCTTGTATACGTATGTATGATAATGACCGATTTGAAAAAGATTTCTTGTATGATTTTGGGCGGCTACCCAGATGGCCTAATATTCAGAAATTCGACAGGATTCCTTTTGTCGGGTCCGCTAATATTATAGTAAAAGAATTACATTGTTTCATCTGTACCGTGGTACAAATTCCGTACCTCTACCCAAAAAATAATACTCGTTGCCTCACTGATTCAATCTATCGCGTAGTTCAATCTATCAGACTTGACCCATTCGTGCATAAGAGTTCTACCAAATTTAACACTAGTATCTAACAGTACTACGATTTTATTGATTTGAAAGAGCCGTACAGATTTCAATCAATTTCGTCGGCATACACAGTAAGCGCTTTACTTTCTCTATCTATGGACTTCCAATTTTCGTGTGATATATTTTTTCGTTGCTTTTTCGCTATCTGTAGTGGATGTAATCAAAGCCTGAGGATTAAACTGAGCCGGTACATGATAGTTATTTGCTTTATGATTTTAGATAGTTTTAATAAATACTCGTATATGAAGCTAATTTGAGACTATGCTATAATATAATAGCATGTAGACTGCAGTATAGCTTATAGCACAAGAATATTGCACACCGTACTTTGTTATGGACCATCTAGTACTAAATAATATTGGTTTTCTATTTTTTCTTTATTCACAGAAATACAAGTTATACATAATACATTAAATTTCGCCAAATTGCGCAACAGTTTGTTGGTGGGAATTTCGCTGAAGTTAATAAACTAAACTTAACTGAATTCTCATTACGACATAAAGTACGCGATACTCTTCTGCTATGAGCTAGATATTATATACGCTATAATATATTGTAGGGTAGTCTGAAACCAGCTTAATTTTCAGTTCATGCCAATTATTGTCGGTCAAAACTCTGCTGACGAGCTTTCGTTGTATTATATGGATCCAAACACACTTTCGAAGTCTTTAACTGGAAAGCCCAAGTTGAAGTAAGATTGTTTTGTTTTGTTTTTGCTCTTGTTAAATAATTTAAAAAAAATTCAATAGTATTTCCTTATTGTTTACAAACAGGGAAGCTATCCGCGAACAAACATAAAATTGATAGAGTTTATTTGATAGAGTTGAGAACCTCATTTTTATGTTATTTATATAATTGGGCTTAGACAACTACCAAGACTGGTACCGACTAACGACCTTTTCAAGTATTTTCACCACTAACAAACTATTGTAAGCTCTCTCAAGATTTTCTGTAGCATCAGATTGTTATAAGGATATAGAGTGCTGACATAGCTGCATCAATGGTGCTGAGCGAAAAATAACAATTTGGATAAACGAAATATATACCAGGAAATCAAGTTGTATTTCAAACACAAGCGAAAGCACAACTTTTTTGACAGAGTCTCCATAGACAATATCGAAAAAGTTGTGGATAGCCTATCCGAAACTAATCAGGAAGCGGTGAAACAGGCCCCTAAATGTACAAAGTATGTATGTACAACCTGTAGCCCGTGTTAAATTAATAAGGCTCTGCCATTTAAAACGAGCTTTTCCCGCGGCATCGCGTTTAAATACGAACTTTCTTGTAAGGAAACATAATGTTTTTCCGAGACCAATAGCAGCATTTCTTACTCACCAACCTTTAAACTGAGTCCGTGTCAAACATCAAGTCAATTGGCTGCTTTCTTTGGGTATGAAGGAGGGACAAACAAACAAAAAGCAAACAAGAAAATACACTTTCTCATGTAAAATATTAGTATGGGTTCTCGAGGTCCGGACCTCTTCGACCGTATTTGCCACGCTATAGCTCCGCCACTGGCCACTGGGTCTCTTTAATTTTTTTAGCCCCGCTTACATTTCTTCTCTACAGGGTGGTGTACGTCGGCAAAACTGGACCCAAAAGGAACGTGTCTATATCTGTGGAGTCAGACAAGAGAATCAGTGATGTGTACTATGTGTCCGATTCGCTTGATGACGTCAGCGAATCCGCCTTCATATGCATGCAACCTGGCGTGTAAGTTTTCAGAGCTTGTAATAGTTAAAAGTAAAGGTTACACTGTAGTAATTATAATTAAAAGTAAGGACTGAAACCGACGGAAATTGAAATAAAATGCCACTTTGAACCAGGCTATTCACTATGCAACTGGTGCGTATTTTGTGTCACAGACAAGGTAGGAAATACGTTAATTCCAAGTAAGTCGAAATCTGTCGGCTGGGTTTGACATAACGCAATCGATTTACCTAGATTAGAGGTCGCACTATGGTCGAAATTTGACCATAAATATTCGAATTCATCGTGTAGAGGAGCTGTAAAAACTATAATCTATTTTCGATTTAATCACAGACTTCAATTTTGTATAATGATCTCGTTACCAGGGCATAAAATTTAATTTAAAAAAGTCAACAATATTCAACAATATTTCGTGTATGATTAACATGTCGTGTCAAAATATTGCTGTGTCTGTGTTGTGTGCGTAGCGTTTTATTTATTAAAAATATGTAAGATATTTTAAAATAATATTGGTATTTCACGCTCCTCCTCATTATCAACTATAACTGGAAGAAATTTCTTGCTTTTACATCTACGCGTCTTTAATTATTTGTATCTGTTTCAACTTGATGATTGTACCTAAAGCTTTTGGTTGGTACAACCCCCTTATTTTAGCAGCAGCCATATTTAATTTAGACTTCGTATATTTATATATTCGTTTTCGTATATTCGTAAGGTTTTCTTTTTATAGTTTTAATTCTTTTATTTTAAGTTTGTGTTTTGTAATATTGAATGTTTATATAGTTTTATTTAGTATGTATATTGTAACATTTAAACATCTTTTTGGCTACTGGACAACATCCTTATAATTAGATTTCGTATATTGTACTGCATTGTGCTATCCAAGACCTTTCATTTGATACCCATATAGAAAAAAAACCGTATGTTCGCAATTTTAGCGGCGGCCAATTTCTTAGTCAAATTTCAAATCAAATGATTCGGTCGGCGAAAGGGAATAAGGTAAAACACAGAGCGACCGCTGTTTCACGTCAGTTTTGTGTGAGGCCTTAGTACCTCTTCGTTCAAGTCAGCCCATTTATACCAAAGCATGGGTCTCCCACGGCAATTTTTTTTTAATTTAGAATGTTGGAATAATAAGCGCGCGCGTGCGAATTTCGGAACGTGAATATAAAATTCAAAATTTTAAATTAAATTTAATGCTAAATACAAAACATAACTTCGAGATATTTCTCTAAGTCAGGCAAGCAATAACCATTTTTGTACTTTAGAATATTTTGTAGTTCGTTTTCAAAAAAACGGATTGCACTGTCGTTATCCTTATGATCTAAAGAATAAGACTGCATTCATAACTCAAAATCATATTTTTTGTTGGGTAAGATACAGATGCTTTACAGCGTCCAATTATATATATAGAAATAACCGTGGTCTCGTATATTATCCTGAATCCATCAATCCAATAAAGCTTAATAACCATAAAATTCATTTTCCTTTTAGAATATATTTACTACGTGCACTTAATACATGTAACATGAATCTTTGCTTATTCTCATGTGTTTCAACATCATTTTAATGAATGAATAAATAATGTATCTCCATTATTCCGTTGAGATTATCTGAGAGAATCGAATGACGGAAGAAGTAATATAATATGCCTGTATCGCACAGGTTCTCAAACTGTTTTGTTTCAAAGACCCCTTTTGAGCAGTCGATGAAGTTATCCGGTGGACAACCTGCGTCTAAACTACCATTAAGGAATATCTATTAAGTACGTCCCGCAGACTACACGTGCACCGTCTCCACGCCACATTTTGACGAACCCTATCTCTCTTTTACGTGTGACGTGCTTTATGGATGGTCCCGAGAAAACTAAGTTGTCATGATTAGATCTTTGCGTAGAAAATGGGTAAGCAATTCAATTTCTAATTTATTACTGTTAATGCAAACACAATTCGTTTATATGCACCTTCCCTTATGAATAAATGGCTATGTTGGCCAAAAAAATGGGTATCCCATTTTTAGAGGCCAACGTAGACCGCCATCGAGCCTCATAGACCTCTAGGGTCCACGTGAAACACTTTGGGAACCACTGCTCTATCGCATTTCCTACTCTACAGTACGATTTAATCTGTGCATTCTTTTCTCTTAATCTCGTAATCCAAAGGAAATTGCAATTTCTACTGCAACGAACGACGATTTTTAAGAAACCAATTTTTCGCTGGTCGCTCGGAACTAGTAAAATACTAATCGTCTTGAACTTTCGACTGATAGCATTTCAAATTTTTTATAGAGTTAGAATTATATTATAATTATATTAGTATGAAACGAATTCTGTTAGCGCTTGTGCGATGTGGCCGTCTAATAGCGACATCTATTAGCAAAAGACAAAAAAAACTCAAATAGTCTAATCGGACAAAGTGCCGTTTAAGTGTCAAAAAATATACGTACTTTCATAAATCTTACCCTCCTCGGCGGAGCTGGTTAAAAATATAGTAAGCTATATGATTATAAACAACTAGATGTCTTCTGCCACTCTGTTGCGGCAATATTCGTATATCTCGTAGGAACCGTATATTTTACCTGGATGAAAAGTATCCTATGTCCAGTGGCGTAACTACAAGATGGCAAGTCGCAAAATGCCACGGGCCCCCAGCTGGAAGGGGCCCCCGATCAGCCCCCTTAGACAAGTGGCAAACGATTATTTTTTACAATAATCGCTTGACGTGTTTTTGTATTGGATTGACATAGTGGAACGAAAACGAATTTGCCACGGGCCTCGAACGGTATAGTTACGCCACTGTTTATGTCCTTCCCCGGGGGTCAAAGTATCTCCGTCTCGCAGTACTAATTTGAGTCCATTACATTTCAACAAAATCTTTTCAGGGTTTGAGGATGAGGAAGTATCAGACAAAGACAGATAGACAGACTCCCTTTTGCACACCTAATATTAGTATGGAAATATGGATATGGATCCTTTATCATTTTTACAATCTTGAGATGTGTTCTTTGCATCACAGTAATATTAAGAGTGAAGCCTGCAGCGAGACCTCGCACATTAAAATAATGATTTTCATAGAGATTGGATGACCCCGTCTGGATGTAAGTCTTCGTTACGGTAAAACTTCAAACTAACTTCGTCTGCCTTCTTTCATTTTTATAAGGACATATTTCTTTATTGATTTTATATGTGCTAGCTTTCGCCCATGGTTTCGCTTGCATTAGAAAATCGCACAAATATACCTACCAATATTTAGGTAACATGATAGTTTACAAGAAGAAAAGCCTATGTTACCTCTATCCCCTATCCTTTTAATTCAGGCTGCCTAAAATCATGTCGATATCTTGCTTCCTTTGAGGGCAAAGGAAGAACGAAGAAATAAACAAACTAACACATTTTTCCATTTATATAATATTAGGATGAGTATAGTTTTTTTATGTTGTCTGAGAGGCTGCGCAATATTTTAAGACTTTCCGCATTCTAGCGGGTTATTTGCGCATATTGTGTTGACGCTTGATTGCCAATGGACGAAAGCGTCAATTGCCTGCTCAAATTTTACGCCCGTCCAAATGTGTCATACCCCACATGGTATTTTTGATTTCCCGCTCAGTTCCTGCCTGACGCCCTTTTTGTAGTCTAAATTTCTAAAATTCCTCGGAGCTCGCGCATGAAGTAACATTGTCTTTTACATACGAACGGTATACAGCGTGATGGAGTTTCGAAATAGTTCCACATGTTTGAAACATAACTTCATTACAATAGCGGGATATTCAGCTGCCACTTTGTAAAGCATATTTCGAGCTGGATGAAATAAAATTCGTCATTTATTATGTAAAATGTTTTATTAGTTTTCTTTGTATAAATTATATTATATTTAATTTGTTAACTAATGTTATGAGCGCTAATATTTATGGATGTATGCGACTTCATTTTGTCCGGATAAACTCTTTGTAGTTTTTGCGACAATATGTTTTGTATTTATAAACGTATGAATATGTAAAGTATAGAACAATAAATTAATAAATGCCTGTTTCCTTTCACATGGACAACGGTTACTTTTTAATGCGGATAAACGTCTGAATTCATTTTTCTCTTGTTGAGAGTGTGTCGATAAAACGTGGTTAAATGGTGGCCTTTCTTTTAAAAAAGTGACAATTGTTATGCTGCCGACCGCCGAGTGTTCCATATTTTGCCACAGTGCGCGTTGTGCGCTCCTACATCGCACCCTCCGCTGTTACTTGTAGTTATAGACCAAAAAACTATGAACATCAAACTTTTATTTTCTTTATGATATTTAGGAGGCAAGCAGACGGGTTACCTGATGGAAAGCAACTGACGTCGCCCATGGACACTCGTAATATCCGAAGAGACGCAAATGCGTTGCCGGCCTTTACGAGAGAATAGGCAATGGGGATAAGGGGTATTAGGGAAGTTGGGCCACCGGTAGACTCACTCACTGAACGAAACTCAGCACAATGCCGTTTCACACCAGTTTTTTGTGACGCCGTGGAATTACTCCGGTCGAGCCGGCCCATTCATGCCGAAGCATGGCTCGCCCACGGCGTGACAATGAGCATCCGTATTATGTACTTGAGATCGGAAAATGTCTCAACGGTACACGCCTCCACCGGCGTTCGGACCTGCACCCTTATGAGTGCGAACCAAAGGTCTTACCCAACAGGCCACGGACGGAGTTGTAGAGGTGCTTATTTATCTCTCATTGTCTATGATGGCGCTTATTTCTGTAATGGACAAACGAAAACATAGTGGCAATATTGGCTCTCCATTATGACCCAACGTAGAGATGCCGTCAATATCTAAGAGACTTTTATCAATTTTACTAAGAAAGAAGAATCCACTTCGCCTACATATGTGTTCTCAGAAATGAAATCCAATTTTCCTGTACATTCTAGATTATTGAGATATAAGATAGCTTTGACACTTTATGTAGTCTGGCCAGTATAAGTTGAGCCCAGCATTTATTTTGACTAGTAACATTGAAAATGACATATTTTGTAGGCTATGGTTTACAGTTAAAATTTGATTTCAAGATTTTGATACTCGGTCGTGATTGTTATTTTATATTAAAACGTAATTTTGCCCGCCACACTGTTGCGCTAAAACTCGCGCGCGCGTGCATCGTACATTATTTAGGGATAAAAAGTATTCTATTTCCTCTCCGGGACTCAAAGTATCTTCATACTAAATTTCAGCAAAATCAGACCAGCATCAGCATAATATTAGTATGGATATAACATATATTGAAAAACTCGTGTTTATCAATTATCGAAATCTTTTCCCTAGTATAATTTTTGTAATATCATAAAAACAGGTTTTGAATTTGTAAGGTTTTTTCTAGATTTAGCTTAAATACTATACTACTACGCGCGTAACAAGTAGCCTGTGTGTTAATCTAGCTTAATGCCGAAATTTTATCAAAATCGGTCCAGTCGCTTGAGCGTGAAAAGGTAACAAACATAAGAAACTCACAAACCTTCGCATTCATAATATCAGTAGGATAGAATTTGTATTTCCAAATATTTGTAGATTCAAATGGCGATCTGAGAGCGTGGCCGGAAGCTGGTCGGGAGTCGGTCATCTGCGTTGTGGAGGGGTCTATATTCTTTGTCTTCTGGAAAGATCTGGTGTTCTGGATGCAGCGGTGCTCCACGCTCCGAACCCACCAAACGATATTCATCTTGCCTGGATAATACCGCAATATATCCTTATATCGATAGCTGAAATCATGTTCGCTATATCAGGCTTGGAATTCTCTTTTATGGAGGTAATAATGCTTTCTAACGTCCTTCCGTCCTAAATCCTTTTAGTTAAAATGAAAGCAAGCTAATTTGTTTTTTTGTTTTTTAAAGTCGAATTCTTATATGTAGTATATAAGAATTCGAGCTTAAAAAATCAATTTTATCTTTTTCCCGCGGCTTGCATTAAGAAGTATTTTCATACAAACTTTTAACCTCTATTTCACCCTCCAGAAGTAAGAAGTAAAATTTCATAAAGCGCTTAAACACGTATCCATTTATTTTGAATCAGCATCCAGAAACAAAATTTTAGGTCTCTAACTTAAGGAACGACGAACTTGCGTAGAAAAATTTATAGAAACTTTAAACCCCTTTTCACCCTCTTAGGGTGGAAAGGGGTTATTAGTGGTAGGGAGGTATTTAATTTTTTTGAATCAGTAGCTCAGAAATAAAATTTCATGTCTTTAACTGAACAAATGACGGACTTTCATACAAAGTTTCAACCCCTATTTCACCCCCTTAGGAGTAGATTTTTTAAAATTAAGGCGAGCAGATCCGAATATACACTGTCGTGCACGCATGTCATCGTTTTTAATCGCCTATTACGAAGAGGAACCATTAAAATATATTTTAAATAATTGCAGGCACCGAAAAGTATGAGAACAATAACCATAGCCGCTTGGTATGTGTCGGTGGCGTTTGGAAATTTAATAGTGATATTAGTTACACAAGCGAAGATTTTCCAAAACAGGGTGAGGTTATGAAAATTAATTACTATAAAGCTGAAAACAAACTGATCGGACGCGGCTGACAGCCCGTACAAAAACGTCCGCGACTGACGTCAGACGCGGCTGACAGCCTATACAAAAACGTCCACGACTGACTTCAGACGCGGCTGACAAACCATACAAAAACGTCCGCGACTGACGTCAGACGCGGCTGACAGCCCATACGAAACGTCCGCGACTCACGCCTTATAGTTTGCACACTTCGATGTACAATCAGAGAAGTTGAAAGAGATACAGATCGGGGATCTAAGTAATTTGGCCGGGTTATGTCAAACTCAGCCGACAGATCATGACTTATATGGAATTGACATATTCCAACCAAGTCAATATCCCCCATTGTACAATTATAATGTAGATCGCAAGATCGCAGCTGTCAGTCGCGTCCGATCAGTATATTTTCCGCTTTAACAGTAAAGTTGATGGCTAATTTAATTTGTGTCAGTAACTGACAGTAGCTGGCGCGGAAAACTGACGAATTTACACGCAGTCGATAGTCCGTCAGAAGTTGAGGCGACATACTGACTTGAAATGAATTTACACGTAGCGACTGACTCGGCAGTCGACTGACGTCAGTTACTAACTCGATGTAAATGACATAATCAGTGGTGTAGCTAGGGAGGGTGGTCTCACCCTTTTTGGAGTGACATCTTCCGTTGGCTCATCTTAAGAATACACAAACAGTAAAATAGCAAAAGAAATAACAATAAAGGTCATAAATCATTTATTATTCCGTTTTTTATAACCTTACAGTTTTTACAACTGCTTATGATCAATATCTCAGTTTACAATATTGGAATATGTACCGTTCAATCCACTTAATATTTGCGTTCCATCTACGTCTTAAATGATACAAATAGATTACACAATTCAGTAAGCCGACTTACGAGTATTTTATATTGGCATGACGTAGAAATGTCATATTGGCCGGGCGCGCGCTTTGAATCTTCGTTGCTCTTTAATTCAAAGCTTGCTTACGAGTAAGTTTTGTTTACTCTTGTAACATTTATCACAGAGTATCACACAAAGATAGTATGAAAAATCCACGCGATTAAAACCCCCTGAGTTAACCGTATCTTACACCCCATTTATACAGATTAGTGATTATAGTCGTACACGCGACGATTTGCTATTTTGTATGAAGTCGGCGTACTGGTTCGTAATGTCTATTGTGCTAGTACGTACGAAGCCAATTTGTCTGTTGACTGAGTATACGTTGTCAACCGACTAATATGATTTATATCGGAGGGTTTCTCCGATGCAAACTGTAACCGGAATGTAACTGAATGTCTGCTGAATCGGAGACTTTAAAACCTGACACACGTTACAGCTGTTTGATGTAAGATATAACGATAACATCAAAAAAAAGACGGACAGACAGACTGACGGACAGAGATCGAAGTCTCAGTTTTTAGGTATAGAATTATACTTTTAGGTATATAATATTAAAATTAAAAATGTGCTAACTTATACCGCCGTCCCGCATTGAGTACAAGTACAGGCTTTGATAATATCTAGACTTTTTTAGGATAATAGTTTATATTTGAAGACATAAGTGGAAGAAACGAGTAACTAACATTCTAAAAACTGCCGGATTTTTGGCACGGAAGCTGGATACACTGGATAGATAATGAAATCGCAAAATTGTAAGACTTATTAAAATTTTATGGGAAAAATTGGCCATTTACTCTAATACTGTAAAATGTTACATACCCGCTTCTTCCACTTACGTCTTAATTTTTGTAATGATGTAAGGTACAATGATATCTAGATTTTTTCAGAAACATAATAAATTAGCTGTCCGATTTTTGCTGATGTAAAAGTTATATAATTAACTGAAATCAGTTTTTCGCAATAAAATTAAGCTCGCACTTTAAAATCAACACTATATTTTATTTGTTAGTGTTTGATTTTCGTTTGTTAGTTTTATTTTTCACTTGTCAAAGAAACTAAATAAATAAAACACCAAATTGTTCTGATGGATGGATTACCATTTACTAGCCATGGTAAAATGTATTTTTTTCCAAAAAACTAATACATTGACGCAATCGGTGCGTTTCATTTGAAATATTTTGTTTTTCGTGGATAAAGAAGTAATTTGGCAGGTAGGTATTAAACATTTTGGAATCCTGATTAAGTGCGATTTTTTTGAAGTTTCTTCCAAAATTAATGTATAATGGGGGAAATTGAAAGAGAGCCACTTGACGGACCTACGTCATTTGGTCGGAATATGTGAATTCCATGTAAGTCATGATTTTTTGGCTAAGTTTGAGATAACCAAATTGCTTATATCCACGATCTGTATCTGTTTCAACTTCTCTATTCGTACCTAGTACGTATTTTAAATTCAGTCGCTTAAACTTGGGTGTAGCTATTATTTTTAATTTGAGCTTGGAGACAGAGAGACGTAAAAACAGAAATCGAAGTCCTAGTAATAGGATTCTTACCTTTTGGGTACGAAACCGTAAAAACTACCGCAAAAAATAAAAAAACGTCATAAAAAGCTGCGAAAACACCAATAGACTAATTTGGCGGGTTTCAATATCAGGCCCGTAATTATAGTAAGCAATTAGTACTTAAGAGCGTGATCAAAACATTTTGAGATGCTGTTTTCATTCATAAATAGAATTTCATGAATAAAAATAGCAAATTTTTTTATCACGCTCTTAAGTACTAAGCGCTTAGTGTAATTACGGGCCTTAGTGTGTATGTGTCCGTTTATAAAGTTCACTATAAAAGCATTAGCGCTGAAGTTGCATTTTTTCATGATGATATGTATAATGAGACTAGCTCCGACTTTTTTTTTTGCGCGTCCATGCCTGCGTGTGCGTGTGAAAGTCAAAAGTGATTTACCTAGATGCACTCATCTTCAGAACTCAGTCTAGTGTTACATGGATGTATATCGTGTGGATCGATGTATTCGGAGTATCTATTGTGTATATGCCCTGTTTGCATCTCAATAATACTAGAATAACATACATGCAACAATACCTACTGCATATTTTTACCCGACTGCGCCAAGAGGGTTATGTTTTTCGTAAGGATGTATATATGTATGCATGTATGTGTATAGTTGTTTGGCACGCTCTGCAGCATATAGACCCATTTACATGGAATTTACATATTCCGACCAAATGATGCAGGTCCGTCAACTGGCTCTCTTTCAATTTCCCCCTTTATAAATTTAATTTCTTCGAAAGAAATACATTTTGCTTAGGGCGACAGACGGTCGCCGTGTGAATTAAGCTCTCATAGTTGGCCGTACATTACTACTTTACGCGGCACGGCGAAAAAGGGCTAATAGTAGGGGAGCCCAAGAGGGGAATTTGGGATTTACTCGAGCGCGTCATATTAAGCTAGTGTAGGCTTTCTACATATTTCTAATTAACATGGTATACAAATCAGATTTCTTAGTTAGTTAGGTTCTTAAAAAGCTATTATTATACCGTTAGATTAAAATAGGACGCGCTAAAAATATGTCAAAGAACAGAAATGATATAAATGTTATATTTTCATAAATAAGCTTTCCAGATATTTTATGTCGCATTCAGCTAAATGCTTTAGGCTTTGCTGACTAAAATCATAGAATAAATGTTCAATAAAAAAAAAATTAAAGAATTTTCTCTTTTATAGCCCTAAATCACTGTTATCCCACCGCTAAATCATGCTCTTATTATTTTCGTCTCCATTTTACCTAATCTACAAAACGTATTTTCTATTTTTGTAGTGACTCGAGAGACTCTAAAAATAACACTCTCACCTCCCCGGCTATAAATATGAAACAAAAAAAGAAAAGTTTAAAAATTTTATCTTCATTTTAACATCGTTACTCAATAGTTACAATTTCTTCTCATGTCCGTAACTTATATTTGCTTCGTTTCCGTAATTTTACTATTCTTTATCTCATTGGGCCACTTTTTTCATCAAAATGAGCACTTGATCATTTGGAAACGCTATTAATTCATTATATAATTTTAGGCGACGGAATTCTTTGTGTACGCTGCCACCTTGACAATCGCTATGTTGGTATTTTTAAGGATGACAAAAGGCTTTTGTTCAAGAACAATGGCAGGCGATGGATCCTCCACTGAGTCTCACCCCCTCCTCGACCGGCACTCCACGGTAAAATACTTTTGACAATATTAAAGAAAAGAATTGACTTTTAAATCTACCGCACTCGAATCTACGTAATAAAATGTAAAAGTTTGAACCAAAAGAAAGCTGTACATAATCGGTGAAATAATCGTTGATCGTTCGGCGCGATCGTCGTACAAGCATCTACTTAATCGTTCGTAGTACTTTAGCAACGAGCTGATGAAGAGAGAATCGGTGAATTAAGCCGAGTATACTCTCTACCACAGATTACATATCAGAGTTCCGAATGACAGTTTTTTTTGACATTCGATCGTTAACGCGTTTCGCGTTTACATAGGATTTTATATGGGATTTGTACGGCGCCATCTAGCGATGCTCACGGTCACATGTACGAATCCCATATAAAATTAGGTAACGCGTAACGCTTTCACGGTCGAATATGAAAAAAAAACTCGCACTCATGCTCACGTATCAACGTCTATAAACCCCGATTGCGCTTACGGCTGAACTTTTCTTGTAGCTAGTCATCGACCCGGATTTTTCGAGCTTTTCGGTTTTTTTCTGTAACGATTCTTTGTTACTTAGATGCTTTAAAAATTCGGTAATAAGAGTTTAATTTTTTTTTCGAAAGTATAAAGTTTCTAAAGTATTTTTTTATTAAAAAATATTTTATAATACGTTTTTTTTACTTTTTTTTTTATTTACGGAATTGTTTATTTTGTTTTTTAATTAATTCATTGCTTGTATCTGATTGATATTTAATAAAGCATTAAAGACTGATTGTCAAAATTGTGATAAATATTTTGAGCAAAAATGTGATTAAAGAAACTTTTTTGTTTAAGCCCTTTTTTTTTAATTTTCTCATTCTTTTACACTCACTAAGTACTAGAGTAGCAGAAAACGATATATAAAATATTATTGTACTGTTTATTTTAAAAATCCGGGTTTTATTTAGCAAACCCGAAAACCCGGAAACCCGGGATTTGAAAATTGGGTCCGGGTTTCGAAGGCCTCGTTGTGGCTATATACGTACTCTGAATAATCAGAAAGTAAATATTGTTATACACGAAAAATGCACGGTTTCCGCATTGTAATTTTGTACAGACAGAGTCACAGTAGTCGCGTAAAACGTCTAGTATTTCAATTTCCAATAAATATAAGTCTGCGATTTCCCGCAACTGTGTATTCCTCTAGGAGCTAGATAGAAATATTTATAGCCTTCGAGACATTTGCGAATGGAAAATATGTTTTTAAAAATTCAATATATAATTTCTGTGGGAAATATAATGTTACGTTTACGTTGGAATTAACTTTTCTTTGATGCTTACTTGCTTTTATACTTTGATGTTTTTTCAATATTTTCCACATGCGCTCAATCGGAATTTTTTTGCTAGTTATTTGGTTTTGTAAAATGATTATGATCAGTTTTTCAAAACGGCTGAAATTTTAAGGAAATGATAATAACTCCCGTACCGGATTCGGTGACGGTAACCGGTTACATAGAAATTAGGTCTGTTACGCAGGAGTAATTTTATAGTGCCCAAGTGTGCGCGCAGTACACAAGAGTACTCTCAGTTCCTTTACTCTCATAACCCAGTGGGACGGATGACCGACACGACTGGCGAGAGTCCTGCTCTCGCCAGTCGTGTCGGCCTCGCCACGGAGGCGTTATGAAAATAAATAGGTCTGAGAGTCGGCGATTTTTTTAATACCCCCGTAAATATGGCGAAATAAACTTTGCTTAATAGACATTTAATTTTTTTTGTAAAATGCATTTTTAATTTGTTCCCTGTAACAGTTTTAACTTTCCTTGTAATAAAGAATAGTCGCCTATACTCGTATTATGATATGGCTCTCCTATCTGTCGGAAAAATGGTGAAAAACCTCGTGTTATCACATATGGTAATCTGTAATTGGTATTCAGTATTCTGGTCCGGCAAAATTGCCGTCATGTCATCGTCACAACACAATGCTCGGCTTATGAAACCTTAATGGGATTTTCGTTAATCAAAACATGATGTGATTAAACCGAGAGCTGGTAGAAATTTTTTAGTAGGTATTTGAGGCAAGCTGAAACCTTGTCATGTATTTGTCCTAATACACCCCAATGCGGAACTGCAGACCTGGTTGGTGAGAAGCGGATCTACAAAAAAACTAAAAAAAAAAAGAAATTTTCCAAAAATATAGCGGAATCTGATTGTTCAGTGGTGAAAAATTCTGTGTTAAAATTCCAAGTTGCCACAAATACATTTTTTATAGTTTGTAATAAATTTTCGCAAACTATTTTTGCACGTGCCTGGCAATGTTAAAATCTACTATATCATCTGGCTTATATTTTTTCTATTCTTCAAATATTCAACTACAACATATAAAAATACATATTGCCTGAAATATATTTTTTGGAATATATTTTATTACTTTAGGTAAAATGTAGGGTAGGCCCGCTTCTCATTAACCAGGTCCGCAGTGCCGTATTGGGTTGCAATAGGAGGGTTATATGACAAGGTTTCAGCTTGCTTCAAATACCTATTCGAAATTTGCTATCAGCTCTCAGATTAGATCTCGTTTTGGGTTCATTTTGGTACAGAAAGTAGGAACAAAAAAGACAGAAAAAGCTTTAGGCCGGCCACTAACAATTTTCCGTATTAGATTTTCCAATTCGTTTTCCGTATGAATATATTATTGTATTGGATGCGGAATTCGTCCCATACGGAGAAAAACTTAATTAATGCTTGCTAATGTATTTTCTACGGATTTAATGCATTCGGGTGCGTAGCGTTCGAAAGCGTAATTCTAATTAGGAAACCTAATACGGAAAACGTACGTTACAACAATTGGTGATTTTTCATAATTTAATTCAATTTGATGTATATTTTCGTATGAAATTTAATTATACAACATTATTTTAATCCGTTGATGGATGTGATACATTTTATGTCGTTTCTAAAAAATCTTTTTCCATTTCCATATAGTTTCACGTATAATATTGAATTGAATAATTTGTGTTATGATATCGATGATACTCGACAAAGAGCGTTCATCAGTATTATCTCTTACGTCCGTATCGATAGAGGGTTTTGATAAATAAAATGAGAGTTGTGTTACAGAGAGACTATTGGAATTTAGGGCTATGTTTAACCTGGAAAGGTTGGACGTGTTACCAATTTAAGCTATCAATCTGAAGGATATTAGAATGTAACAGAAATTGATATTATTTGAGGGGATGAGTCCCATGTGTGGGGGGTTAGTATGATGTGTCCGAATCGGAGTCGTGGAAAGGGGAAATCGAGTAGCCACTACCGAAGTAATGTAAGTTCAGAGAAGTTGTGACAGATACAGATAGCGGATCTAAATATTTTGGTCGGGTTATGTCGAGCTCAGCAGACAGATCACGACTTACATAGAATTGACATATTCCGAGTTCCGACCGAATGACGTAGGTCCGTCAACTCTTTCAATTTCCCCCATTATGCACATAGTTCAGATCAGCGCGATTATCTTTACATTTCCTTGGTAGCGGTTACTGGCTAGATCACCTTTTTTTTCGTTGGGGAAATGCATTCATGTATATATATATATATATATATATACCCCGGCAGTCTGGGGAGGACCATCGGCGTATGTGAAGGCTAGACTACCCTGGCGTTATAACTAGCAGCCCGCGGTATAACCCCTTAATCGTCCGCAACATTAAAATAATTTCTAATCACGACAATTTTAGATCGTCCGTAGCTTGATATAGTAAGACCTTTGGTTCGCAATCGAGAGGGTGCAGGTTCAAACCCCGGTGGAGACCGGTACCAATAAGACATTTCCCAATCTCAAGTACATAGTACGGATGGTCATTGTCTTAGGGAAGCCATGCTTCGGCACGAAATAGCCGGCTCGACCGGAATGATACCACGGACTCACAGAAAAACTGGCGTGAAACGGCCTTTCCCTAATCCCTCATAAAGGTCAGCAACACACTTGCGACTCTTCGGATGTCACGAGTGTCCCTAGGCGACGGCAGTTGCTTTCCATCAGGTAACCCGTCTGCTCGCTTGCCCTCTAAATATAATTATAAAAAAGAATTCGGATGCCTATCAAATACCCTACAATAGCCTCTCATAAATTTCGGATAGTCGGCAGGGTCCACAACAAAACTTATGAACGCACTCTGCGCTCCGGTAGGGCTTCCAAATTTTTCTGATTAGAAATTCGGATAATGAATCGCCGGATTTACCTAATCTGTAAACTAAGAAAAACCCCAATAGCTTAATTTAGTACAAAATCATAAAAGCTAACTGGACTTAAAAAAAGGAAATTAACAACAGAGTTGACATGAAAAGCAGACACTCACGTTTATTACAAGCCTAGTACATATGTATGTATATAAAAGCTTTTAAAGCTATATGGGAAAATTGGATTTCCAGAGAACAATTGAGTTACGTATTTTTTAAAATTTTTAGGCCACCTCGATGAACTCGACCTCGGGTATGTATTTTGGGACAGACAATGTGTCGTGTTTGGGGCTTGACGACCATGATTGGCCTGACGAGGCCAAAGATTGGCCTACCCAGGCCTTAGTGCACGTGGGAACCCCTGACTCCAGCGAGGCTCATTTCACGTCTTTAGCAAAGGAATAAGTACCATATTATGTCTGTTTGCTTTTAATTTAATTAAATGATATTTTAATTAATAAAAGTATTTATTACAGCCTTTTGTTTGATTTTAGATTAGATTAGATTTAGATAATTGCAATTGGCCGCTTTTTTGCTCTTCAAAGTTGAACTTTTTATAAAGATATAACTAAGGTTAAGGTGTGTGCTGATAAAAATATCGATACGTTAATTATTATTAAACGTTTTCAATTTATATAACTTCTATATCTACTTTTTCTATTATTATTTTTCTTTTTATAGTTTTTATACTTTCATTTTGAGTTTGTATGTTTTAGTTTGCAATGTTTAGTTGATAATTTAATTTATTGCAATTGCAATTTGAATGTAAATAAAGACAATTTAGATTTTCCATAACTCATTGTAGTTAATTATTGCCTTATAGTTAAATATATTAAAATTAATAAGCACTTCTCCAACCTGTGTAATATTATTAATCTGTGCTTTAACCCTAGACCAACTAGATTATACATATTAAATATTATAATAGTATTTTAAGGAAAATGTTCTTCATTATTTTAAGTAAGTATAGACTGTTAAAATAATGTTTCGATTTTATGACGTAGACAAATGCAAAGAAAAGATTTTGATAAATAAAACAGGGGATATTAATGTTTGTATCAAGAAATATCCACACCCGAACATATAACCTCCTCGTTTTTGGAAGCCGGTTAAAAATGGGAATATTCCTTGACACGAGCGAAGCCGCAGGCAAAAGCTGGTTTTAATATTCAAACAATAAACGGATATGCTAACGATCCGTTTTTTCAGCATGCCTTTTCCAACAAATTGCTAACCAAGCGGATGATCAGTGTTACTCTGAATACAAAAGGAGGAATGACACGTTTGATACTTCCACAACTCCAGAAGATTACGTTGAGGAGGCTAAAATTAATTATGGGGATATTCCGGTGCTCAATAGAAAGGTACAAATTACTGCAGTAAGATATCATACTAACTTAGTGTCCCGTTTTCTTTAGACAGGGAATCCTAGTACTTCCTTTTTCAGATCAATTTCGTTGCGGGTTCCAACCCCCAAGTTAGCTTTAGTTCCTTTGAGATCCCTTAGATTGTATCAGAGGGTTTCGTGGTGGGATATCGTTGTTAATCCTGGCGACACAGGAGACACCGACAGTGGTGGCAATGCGTGGTGTGACAAGTAACAAAAAATGCGATTACTTTTTTAATAAGACTCGTTTTAATCGGACATAAACTTCCAATCTAAAGAGTATCGAGAATGTCGAATTGGAAAGAATAAGAAAAAAATGGCCGTAACATATGGACAGACAGACACGACGAATCTATGACAGTTCTGGTTTTGCCTCTTAGCTCCGTAAAACTTACGCCTTCTTTTTGACCACACCAAAAAGTACAATTGCTCCAAGGGGGCCAGCCAAGCCAGGATCTAAACGTTTTCGCTTCTTTGTAGAATCGTCAAACAAAATGTATGGAAATTACATAAGAAAAAAAGAAATTAGCTTTATTTGGTAAAACATACATTCAGAGTAAAAAAATTAAAACATTTCAATATTAAGTGTTACCAAATTGGTCCCTACTCAGCATGTGTTGCAACACAGTTTACAACGCTGGTTTTCAGTAAGAGCCATAGAGATATTAGAAAATATATAGTAAATATTAAAACACAAAAAATCTTATAGCTAATTAACAAAAATATAAAGCGTTCGTTACGCCTTGTTGTTTTGTTTGCCCTTCTGAAATCCTTGCCTTCTGCCAATACTCTTGAAGTAGTGCTTGTCATGAAGTGAAGTTGAGGTGGTGGTAGTTGTTTTTGACAACACTGAATAATTTTGAATTCCTTTTAATATCGTCAACAAAGCTTTGATGTCGTGAACAAGTTATCTGTTAAAAGATAATTCAGTTAGTGCGAACAAAAGCGTATTTTTCCACGTGCACAATATGAATTTTATTTATAAACTTATTTAGAGTGCAGTAATTTTCCCATTTGAGTTAGAAGAGGGACCTGAGTAATTTTTCCGCATTATAATCCATACTTTCATACTAATATTATGAATTACAAAAGTTTATCTGTCTGTCTATTACCTCTTCACGCCCAAACCGCTGAAACGATTTTTCCGATATGGAGATACTTTGAGTATATGGAGATACTTCGAAGAAGGACATGGGACATTTTTACCCTAAAAAAATTGCGGTTCCCGCGCCATATACAAATTTTGGCGCAACGAAGTTGTAGGTATCATCTAGACTGTAATATTATATTCAGTTTTACTACCTAGTGGTCCTTGCTTGCCAAAAGGCTGCCGACCGCTGGTCTAATATAATATTTAGTTTAGCTACCTAGTGGCCCTTGCCTGCCAAAAGGTTGCTGACCGCTGGTCTAACATAATATTTTGGTTGGCTATCTAGTGGCCCTTGCCTGCCAAAAGGCTGCCGACCGCTGGTCCAATATAATATTTAGTTTGGTTATCTAGTGGCCCTTGCCTGCCAAAAGGCTGCCGACCGTTGATCTAGAGTATCATAATATACAGTTAATCTTAAAGACCGCATTAAAACTTTACACTACCTTAGCAAATTGCAAATTTCGTCTGCCATGTTTTTTAAACAGTTTCTGTGAAATTATTATCATTAATACGTAAAACTATTATAAATGTACCGTCATTAATAATAATAATTCGGTTTGTGTACCGCGTACCTACCGGTACGTGTCTAATGCTCACCAATTTCATTAAAATTAATTAAATTGGAGTATGGGCTCTAGTTCACCGCTATTGAAGGACGTCATCGAGCGTACCTACAAGTGACTAAAGGCTACAGGCTATTTGCGTTGTACGGTAATTTATAACGCACTCAATGCGGTGTATCAGCGTTTTGGCGCCGCAACGTTTTGATGGCTTCAATTTTAGCTTTACAGCGCGCGGTTCTTAACGAATCCCATAAAAATGAGGAGATTTT
>JAOTAV010015061.1:0-25273 GCA_026546445.1 Cyclargus thomasi
CATATTTCCAACGCGGGAATCGAACCCACGACCAACGTCAAGAGACGAGCTCTGTACCACAATGGATGGAATCAAGAGTTAGAGTGACCCGACTTACACTTAGAATGGTGAGCGCACATTTATCGGAACCTCTTTGACGACGTCTGTGGCGCAGTGGTTGAGCACCTCGGTAGCACCAGGGATCGCGGGTTCGAATCCCGCCGACGAAACGAAAGTTTTTCAATGTTCTTGGGTCGTGGATGTGTATCATATAATAAAAATATGTGTATAGTATAAAAGTATTAAATATATTTCCGTTGTCTGGTAACACAAGTCCTGCAGGTACTTACCACGGGTCCAAATTGCACGAATGGGCCGGCTTGACCGGAGTGATGACCGCGGGCTTACAGAAAACTGTCGTGAAACTGCGTAGTGCAGTGTTTTGTATAGTGAGTGAGTTTACCGGTGGCCCAACTTCCCTTCCCTATCCCCCTATCCCTATTTCCATTCCCTATTCCCTCATAAAGGCCGGCAACGCTCTCGTTACTCTTCAGATGTCACGAGTGCCCATGGGTGACCGCAGTTGTTTGCTCGCTTGCCCCCTAAATATTATTAAAAAAAAGACATTACTGCACGCTTGGACGATGCTAAGAGTTTTATTCAAGTAGCCAAAGTCGAACCTGCGCCAAATTTTTCCCTTTGTTTGAAATAGGCTTTTAGTTATGTCTACTTTGCCCTTTCCCCGTCAGAAGGATCATGTCTAGAATCTATTACTAGAAAGGAAAATTATGTTATGCCTCTAAAACGTAATATCAGAGGTTCTTTGATACATAATATGTATCTGTAATTGAATATTATGTACTTGGATTTTATACCCTGGGATGAAAATCGTGTATTTTCATATAAATGGAATCTAAATTGAGTTCAATATGAAAGTGGCAGCCCCAACGACATGAGCTTTGCCATATAAATTTACTTATAATAAATCTAATTCAGCGTTGATACTTTTACAGTACGCGCTATACGAAGGATACATACAAACCTTGAAGTTTTGTCACTTTTGTCACACCCTACATGTAGCTAACTCTGAAAGAAGTAGCACGTTCACTCCCTGATCCTTAAAAAAACACGGGCTGGGTATTATCTGTGTATAGGTTTCCTGGGCAAGGCGCTGACGGAAAAGCTGCTGCACTCATGTCCAGGGCTGGATCGCCTGTACCTGCTGCTGAGGACCAAGAGAGGAGTCGCACCACAGGAGCGGCTCGCCGCGCTTTACAGTCAACCGGTAACACAAGTGTACCATACGCACTGAAAAAAAGCCTTTAAATGGTTAAAAATAGCTGTTTTGGGTCACCACTCAATATAGAGTTGGTTTTAATTGGTAGCCTTTTTGTGATATATACCTCAAAGAAAAAATACCGAAATTCTGATGACGGACGGGAATGTTAATGAAACCAGGAAAGTCTATTAGGAGTAATTTTATAGAGCATAAGTGTGCGCCCAGTACACTAGAGCACTCTCTATTCCTTTAAGCTCGTAACCCAGCAGAATGACCGACACAACTGGAGAAAGATCAGACGCAGGAACGACTTATATGTCCATGGATTATCTCACTTGTTAGACAAATAGGTGACATACCAAATTTGGAAATAACATGTTTCTAACGCGGGATTCGTACCCTAAAAACGTTTGAATGATTATAGTGTTTCGACCGCCTCCGCAACGAGAGACCCGGCCTGTTCGAGAGTAAGGTGTTCTTCATTGCCGGAGATGTTGGGACGAAGGGCTTAGGTATGACTTTTAGCTTCCTAATGCCACTTGGTACTGTAGTTTTTACGATACTATTTCTTTCTAACATTTTTATTTGTAGGTATGTCCGAGGAGGATAGAGGGTTGTTAATTAATCGAACAAACATAATATTTCACTCAGCTGCGAGTGTAAGGTAAGTACTTTTGACTGAAGTACCTGCAACTCATCTGATGTTGCGATCATATTCGTGGGCGACGGTAGTTGCTTCAGGTAACACGTTTGCCCCCTAATTAAAAAATAATAGTTAGTTAAAGGCCTTTTCAGATACGTTTTATTACTGAATCTCTACAATTTCTAGATTTGACGACACTTTACAAGCAGCAGTCAATTTAAATGTGAGAGGAACAATTGAGATGATCAACTTGGCGAAAGAAATGACGCAGCTTGAGGTGGGTCTTCCAAGTCTCCCTAATATATATTGTTTATTGCAGTTCGTAGCATTTACAAGTCATGCGATTTGCATTAATGCTTTTGTGATCTCTAAGCCAGCTGGACTGCAAGCTAGTTCTCTTTTGAAGTTGGCAAGCTGACAGCTTATAAATACTTCAAATAAAAAAAAAACTTCAAATACTAGCGTACAAATGAAGATAGCTTTGTCCACATAAAGCCAGAAATATTGACGCTGACACTAGCTTGCTATCCTGGCTTGGAAACCTGGTTTCGTGTACCCCGGGTATAAGGCGTTACTTACCTATAAGTTTTAGACAATATATTAAGATGTTCATAACATTTTCAGTCTTTCGTGCACGTGTCAACGTCATACTCCAACACATCCCGTGACGTCATCCACGAGCGCATGTACCCGTCGCTGGCGGCCTGGCGCGAGCTGCTGGACATCTGCGACGCCACCGACCCCCACACACTGCAAGTGCTCACGCCCAAGTAAGACATACAATCTATGTTTATAATAAGTAGGGGCGGACCTATATCGTGTAGCGCACGTGTGCAATGAAACCTTTTGGCCCCTATGCCAGACTCCCTCGTGCTCTTAGGCGTCTCGGGAATTAGACACGGTAGCGCTCGTGTGCATTGCACAACCTGAAATATAGGTTAAGGCGCCCCTGATTAAAGTACACTTTATTTTTTTCTGAACAAAGTCCTCCTTTCCTGATATGGACTCAATGTACTTGTAATACGACGTATTTTTCGTATTAGTTTTTTTTGCATACCAGTTTTCCGAACATACCACTAAGTTAATTTGCTTTCTTTTACAGAATACTCGGGCAGATGCCAAACACCTACGTGTTTACTAAACAGTTAGCCGAGCATGTAGCTTATGAACAAAAAGGACAACTCCCAATTGTCATTGCCAGACCTTCTATAGGTAATAAATAAAAAATACTAAGCGTAAATTAATTTAATTTACTTTATTTATTTTGACACCACTTTTGCAGTCGTAGCAAGCTTATCAGAACCTATTCCTGGTTGGGTGGACAATTTCAACGGACCTACGGGTATTCTAGTGGCGGGAGCAAAAGGTAGGTACTAATTTTAAACCTAATATGAGCAAATTTCCATTTTGTGGAGTTAAAATTATTTGCTTACCAGAATTATATTTCAGGTGTGCTCAGAACAATATACACAGACCCAGAAATTATCTCCGACTACATACCAGTCGATGTGGTCATCAAAGGTCTCGTGACGATCGCCTGGGCCAGAGGAACCAAAAAGTAAGGTTTAAAAGACACTTCTTTTCTGATGATGATGTTACATGGTTCTAAATACCTAGGTATTTGACATCAGTATAAGTACTTTATCGTCCTGGTCATACCTTTTTTTGAGCTACGGCATTTCTGGAAAAATAGCCTATAGATTACACAACAAAGATTTTGAAATAACGTCAGTAACACTATTTGTACAATTAAAAGATCGTGATCTTCTTCCTAACCCGGGCTTGCTCGTTACCTACATCATTTGCAGATTAGAGTCAACAGACGATATACCGATCTACAACACGTGTACCGGGGGTCTGACCCCCATCACGGTGCAGGAGATAGTTAGCACGGGCATGGAGACCATGAAGCAGGTGCCTCTCATGGACATGTTCCGCCCGCCCCGCGTCGACATTGAGCGCTCCAAGTTCGTCTACAACATCAAGGTGTGTTCTCCAAAGTCCAATTAAATCATTTGACACGATAAAGTTTTTAGTGAGCAAGCTAGTAAGAGTCGTTTAGTGCTAAGTATTTGTGCAACGCCTGAGAGCCTGGAAAAAAGATAGGGCTCTTCTTTCAAATATTATATTCGAAATAGTAAATCGTTACTTAAATAAATCTATAATAATAATAAAAAACTGAAGAGTTTGTTTGAACGCGCTAATCTCAGGAAGTACTGGCCGGAATTGAAAAAATATTTTTGGGTTGGTTCCAGTCCATTTTTTGAGGAAGCTAGGTGTATAACATCACGCTCCGACCAATAGGAGCTGAGCAGTAATGAAAAATGTTTTAAAAACAGGATGATTTATAATGTTTCATGGGGACGCAGTCACAGGCAACAGCTCTAGTTAATAATTATTGAAACCAGTGTTCCCTGATGTATAATAGGGGAAATAGAAGCAGAGCCAGTTGACGGACCTTCTTCATTTGGTCGGAATATGTCAATTCCATATTAGTCGTGATCCGTCGGTTACCTTTGACATAGCCCGGCCAAATTACTTAGATCCAGAATCTGTATCTTTTTCAACTTCTCTGACTGTACAATTACACCTGTATATTTTAGGTGCTCCTCTATCACTTTGTACCGGCCATATTGGTTGACATTTTACTTCGGATTCTCGGAAAGAAGCCTATGTAAGTGTAGTATTAAATGAATTTTAATCTGTGACAATGCAAAATTTTATTGTCATTTTTTGTAATTTTAATTTTTCAGGCTACTAAAAATTCAACGGCGCATCTACACCGCCAACATAGCGTTAGAGTACTATCTCACTCGGCAATGGACCTTCGACAACACCAACTTCGTCGAGTTGCGGTCGAAGATTAAACCAGAAGATAAGGAGCTATTCTTTTATTCTTTCGAGGATATTGACGCGGTGGCGTTCTACAAGGCCTGCATCACTACGTCTAGGAAGTTCCTACTGAACGAGACTGAGGAGGATTTGCCGAAGGCTAAAAAGATTTACAGGAGGTACCTACAACCTTAACATATATTATCATTTTTATATCGAAAGTTTTGGGTAACTTTTACACACCTCTGTCTCAGTGGATTAGTGAGTCGTCCTCAATGTAGCTAGGACATAATTAAATCATCTGTAAGTATACTGACGCGAGCTCCGTGGTATTAAAAAAATCGTATTTTCAAACTCAATTCTGCCTCTGTCTGCTTAGGACTGGTAGACTCGCTAGATGCCAATTTACGCTCGCATCTTAGTATACAAATAACTATACCCCATTCGCCGTAAGTTGGCACAAACTTCAAAAACTTCACATGACCAAATTTCGAGCGAAATTATTTTGAACAGACTATAGTTATAGCTGTTATTAATCTTTTGCAGAGCAGAGATGGTGGATAGAATACTGCAGGTTCTCTTCTATGGGTGCTTGCTTTACTGGTTCCTGAACTTGGATTGCGTCAAGAAATTCATCATGGACTACATATAGAAAGAGATTTGACATGAAAACATTTTTAAATCAAAGGAGTTCCCTGGAAGCATATCTTGATATTGTAAAAATTAAGTTGTGTCAGTAATTAAAGTCATATTTATATTATTATTTTTAAAATAATATTTGGAGCAAAGAATTATTTTTGTTAACCCTCTTGGTTAAACAAGTGTTTATAAATAAATTTTATAAGCTTCATTTTTTTCTTATACACTCAGACAGATAAGTTTGTTAGGAAGCAATATGCATAATGCATATACGTATTTATTATTTAAAGAAGTTTAGTACTTTAATACTACCTTTCTGACTTTTAATTTTTGGGTTTGACTAACTAAATAATAAATCTCTAATGACGCACATGCTATTTTTGGAGAATAATAGCTTTAGAAAATAAGATAAAACAATATAATTATTATTTAAGTACTAAGGTAGGACACAAAAAAGTTTCAGTAGATATAATTATTATTACTAAACATCACACATAAAAATATACAGAGTAGAATAATAATAATAATATTTGATGCATAAAATGTTGTATACAAGGTCTTACAATATTATAAATAGTTCCAACATTCTGCCATAACAGTGGCGTGCAATCAATTTTTATCGTGAATCAAACGAATCAGGTTGATAGAGGATCTTTCTACAGTATAGACATAACTTTATTGCATTAAAAGTTATTATAAATAGTCATTTTTGTTTTTTTATAATAGTCATTTTTGTTTTTTTATTAAATGAACTGCCGATTTTTGTACAATTTAACGAATATAGAAAAAAGTTGATAAAAAACAACAAAACAATATCTAGTCATACTACAACACCTTTTGTTTTGTTGTTTTTATCATCTTTTTTCTGTATTCGTTTAATTGTACAAAAATCGGCAGTTTAGTTAAAAAAAAAACAAAAGTGACTATAACCATGGGCCAATTATTCTATTAATTTCGATGTTTATGTCATTACCGTGTAAAATTAATCAGCGACATCTAGCTGTGAAATAATTTCTACAGTTATGACACAGAGCTAGATGTCGCAAACGATTTTTAAGGATAGTCTACTAGATGGCACGTTTCTTACTTAATTTTTATATTGAATATAGCATTTTGATACCCTTAGTGACATCTATCGGTCAGGTCTGAAATAAAAACTACGGACACGCTAATTTGTATGGGATCCGCTACTCTAGGTATAATTCCTCTATGCTATAACTTCTAATGCAATTAAGTTGTGTTCATGCTGTAGAAATATTTTTTTTTGGAAATCACCTCCTCTATCACCCTGATTCGCTTGATCCAAAATAAATGGGTCACCCTATATTATAACACACATACATGATAATTATATAACACGAACAGCAAATATCAAATCTACTTTTAACCATTATAAGAATGTAATATTACGTCGCTATAATAAAGATGTATGATTCATACATATTTAGTAACCAGGATTTCTTTTTACTGAGAATATTAAACTGAAAACATCAATTTTACTAAATTATAATAATTAAAATATAAATAAATAACACTTGAAAGCGTCCGCAATGTGAATTTTATCCGCGCGTATATATTTCCGCCAGTTTTGTAACAAATTGAGTTATGTATATTAGGAAAGTACCACACTGGAAAAATAAATCTATAAAAAAATCCGCACGATTAAAATCCGTAATGCGGACAAAGTAACATGAATGATATACAAATTACAACAAAAAAGTTTTTCCTAATTTAGAAACAAAATATTCTTTTAAAGTATCTACCATAAATAATAAAATTATTGTTGATATCATAATAAAGCAAATTCCTATCACTTGTAAAAACGTACAATATGCTACACTGAGTTCTAAACCAGCAATCCATCCTTGTTAATATAAATGCGAAATCTTTTATATAAAAATAAAAATGAGTGGAAAGGTCTCGGGCTCCCTGAGGTTTATAGCACAGAATATTCAGTAAAAATTTGAGAATAATAATTCCTATTTTTGTTACCTCGCAGACAGAGTAGCGGGCAACATCTAGTAGTTTATACATCTGCTTGTCAGCAGAAAGTGCTGAAGTTCTGAACTAATTTGAATGAAAACCACAAAACAGAATAGTTCCTGCCAGAATAATGTATCATCACATAATTTTAGAAAACAATATTCTCAAACTACTTTACTTCCTCATTATTATGATGCATAGATAATCAACCAAAGGAAGCAATAATTTTTACCAATCTGAATATTTTGTAGTAATAAAACTTCACTTTCATGCACTTACAGCCTGTTTCATCGCTTACTGATTTTTCTGAAGATTCTGTTAGGCTATCCACAACTTTTTTTACAGATTATCCATACAACATCTGACAAATAAAGTTGTGGATAGACTATCTGTAAGTGGTGATACAGACCCTAAATAATTTACAAAATTATTTTGCTTTTACATTACCAATTTCGGTAAAATCATCCTAACGTGTGGTACATTTTATTGAAACCAATTGTGTAAAAGCAAAATAATTGTGTAAATTATTTAATAAAGTGGAATAAGTCCATGAAAGTAAAGTTTTATTACTATGAAATAAAAAATGGACCATGGATTTCCTTTAAGAAGTTGCGGCATAATCAATATCATGAATATTTTATATTGCAAGATGAAGTTAACTACCAATTACACAAAGCAGTAATATAACTAGGCAGTAGCTTTATCTAGCTGCGCCAACTGGTGGGCAAGTCTTTCTTCCCTTGCCCTTCTCGCTTGGCCTAGGGCTCGCTTTTCAGAAAATCTAGAAATAAATGTTTCCACTGGAATGTTACCTGAAACATTAAATTATGCAATTTTATTGAAGAAAAATTTATGACAATAATTATTACTGTTTACTATTATTAAATAAAAATAGATGTGCAAAGATACTTTTTATTTAATTACCCACCTAACAAAAATTGTTCTGCTATGGACTCTGCATCCTCATCTGCTTTTAATGCTGCCACTTTCAAGCAATCCCGAATGTGGTGGGGATCATAGACCTCAGACAGTTTCTGATGTTTCCTGTTAAGCTCCTCATAGTTCATCTTCATTTGAACTATAGTAGATATTCTATCTAGAACATCAGTCTTGAGATCATCTAGTATCTGTTGCTTGGAAATGTTATCTTGGGCTATTTTCTCAATGCTTGCCATAATTTCTTCAGTCTCCATATCGAGTTCTATAAGTTGAGGATTTGTTTCAAGCAATTTATCCTGTAAATTAAAATAGAATAAATAGCATTACAAAATCACTCAAATAAATGAAATGGTAAAAGTAATAAAAAAAATTATTAAGACAATATTACAGTCAGTGCAATATGTAAATTACCTGGAGATCGGGATTCTCAATGATTTCCTGCAGCTCTTCAATGGACAGTTCACTTAACTCAGGAAACATTAAAGAGTTAACATTGAAATTAGATTGAGGACTGACATTAGCAGATACATTTTCACTTTTAATATTTGGTACAGATTTTTGGAATTCTCTTATAATAGCTTGTACCACTCGTCCCAAATCTGAGTGTTGAGTAAAATTTAGCAAACCTGGAGCATTCACAACTTGGTTAGAGTTCTCGGATAACCATGGATGAGAGATAGTAGGATTGACGAAAATAGATGGCTTTGTGTTAGGAAAATCCTGCCCCAGCACTACAGTCAGACTCAAGTTCATATTATCAGCCAAAAAATCAATTTTGTACTCCACATTTTCACTAATCTCAGTAACATTATCGTTAAATATTTTTAAAGTATCAATTTGACGTCTTCTAATATCCTGATCGATGAAGTACGTTCGCGGCAGCATGTTTATGTAAAAATTAGCAGTAGTATTAAAATATTTGCCTCAGTTTTACTGAAAATAAATAATGATCATTGTCACTATGAATTTCAAATCTGGTCCAATAAATATTAAATATAGAAACGATATTGAATCAATCAACAGATTTTTAAGCAATCATTAAATAACTTGAAATAAAATTACTATTCTTTTGTAAAAATTATAAACTTATCTCCAAAATAAACAAGAACTTGCAGACACCCAACATCATCTGTTTTTGACAGTAGTTTTTTTATGTAAAGCAGGTATGGCAAATGCGCAATCTGTAGTATAGCTCACCCCTTGAAAATTAAAATCATCCATTTGTGTCGTTGCACGCTAATTAGCATTGGGTAAATTACTTTGGATGTATTTTTAGAAAGAACAGGGTTTTTGGAGTTAAACTTTACTAACTTTTAAGGATTAAAAATGTTCAGATCTAAAAAAGTACAATTTTGTACTGTTACATACAGGGCAATACAAACATAACATTATTTTTTCTGGCAACAAATATATGTCAGGCGAATAATCGCTGTCATTATCTGTAGAGAAAAAAAACCAAGCGCTTCGCTTCTCTTTTGGAATTTATGGAACTGTAACAAGGCTCCCTTTTGTGTTTCACAAAGAAAAGTTTAAATTTTCGGAAGCAATTATGTCAACAAACCGCTAATTACACAAAATTTATTTTAAAAGCTAAAGTATTTTCATAATAAGAGAAAATTTTCCCCATTTCGATCAATATTACAGTGCTCGAAATGTCCCCATAGCGTCACTGCAAATGGAGACGAAGTCCGGTGGCGTTACGGATCATTGGATGAAAAATATGATGGAACCAACCGGTAGTGAAAAACAAATACAAAACGACAACAGATCATCGGTTAAGCGCGAGAAGATGGCTGAGGCATCGAACGGTTCTGAGTATATAACATTCGAGTTGAAACAAAGCGAAGGCAGATACAGATGCGATGTGTGCGATTTAGCATTCGAAGGTATGGAATACTTGCTTTTGCATAAAAAGTTCCATGGAAACGATAAAGATACTACAATGCCCGAACCCGAGGCTCCAACAGTGAAGGAGGGCCCGAAGAAACGAAGGAAGTTTAAGTGCGATCAGTGCGATGTCAAAGTGAACTCACAGTATCATCTGGATATTCATCGCAGCAAGCACGAGGGAAACGCTTCCAAAAAGTATATTTGCCAGGTCTGTGACCGTAGCTTTGTGGCTGCACAGTTTTTAAAGAGCCATATGCAATCACATTCTTCTACCAGCACTATTAATTGCGAAATATGCAACAAGAATTTTACTGGACAAGCATATTTAAAATTGCACATGCAGCTGCACAATGATATTAAGAAATTCAAATGCTCCAAATGTGATGAGATGTTTCCGACAAAGAATTGTCTGAAAATCCACATGAAGAAGCATACAAAAGTCAAGAATTTCAAATGTGACTTCTGCCACAAGTTGTTTGTCTCCAAAATTACTATGGAAAAACACAGGCAAACTCATGAGGGGCAGCCTATGGATTGTCATGTTAAATGTACACAGTGTGAGAGAACAATGCACTCTTCATTACTCCGTACTCACATAGCGAGAGCTCATCCGATGACAATAGATGATGATGTGAAGCGTCCGCACAAGTGTCTGACTTGCGGAAAAAGCTTCATCGTGAAGATAAATCTTAATTTACACATCCGAGTGTGCCATCCTGATCTAGCCGAACCTGAAGATGAAGATGAGGATGTTATGACCGATAATTCTTAGATTTAAGTTCTACCTAAAGGCTAAATAATCATGTATTACTATTGAATAATATACTTTTGTACGTAAATAGTTTTTTATTTTAGATAATAATGTGCTAATTGCAATAGCAAACTAAAAACTCCTCATTGCTTGCCATACTTCTTAAATGACACTTGTACAGTACTTGGTGCCTATTGCAATTTGACACTCTAAGTCTATTCCTGTTTTATACTGGGCACCATCATCTAAATTTTGAGAAGAATTTTAATACAATATAAGCACAGAACATTACCTGTACATGTCAATTTTTTTTACATAATTTTTCATATTATAATTATTGTGCATGAAGATATTGTGGTTAAAAAAAAATTTTTACTGGTCAGTTGTCATTTTTTATGATCTTTTGATGGCTTTTTGTCATTTTTAGTTTAGTGCTATTTTTATTTACTGTTTATTTTATTTTGTAGACATTTATTTATCAATTCAAGAATCAACAAAATTTATTCTGTCTGAGTAAAATTATGGTTAAAAAGGGCAAAAGAAAGGTATACTTTTTACTGAGATTATTTAAACCTTTTAAAATGTACTGATGCTTTACTTAATCATTGATATGTTTACATTAATATTTACAAGTTGCAAATATTACAATAGAAAAAATAACCAGAAGTGTTCATACATAATACTTGATTATTATTAACTTAGTCCTATTCTAGTAGGTTTACAATTTCAAAATCTTTTTTTTTCAGAGCCTTAGAGATGAAAATGTTGATGGTGTGTATACTGTATCTATCTACATACCTAGTTGGTAAACTATTTCAATCTAGAAGTAATTAGCTTATACCATACAGGTGGCTGCATACTACATGGTTTAGTGTTAGGTGCCTCTTTACAATGGGCCATGATCATGAATCATGATGCTCGACTATATTACCCATTGAGAACACCCGCGCCACGATTCCAAGGTATGCCTATGACACTGATGAATACTCGTCAATTGGGAAGATACAACAAAAAATATTAAATGTATATATCGTGGGCTAAGAGATGTACAGAATGACAAAAAGATAGAGAACTCAGAGGAGTTCTGTTGAGAAATAACTAAGATGAGATGAATTTTGTGTGCAGCTTATAATGGACTTTGACGTCACAGTCATATCTCTTTCTAAATGACTACTTGAATTGCTTGTTACTTTGTTGTTTTCAATTTTATCAAAAAACTGATTGGACTAGTTAAACCGTTTGTCAATGACGATACACAATGGCGATGGCCTGCTTTGGGCTTTCATGACCCATTGTTAAGAGGCATTAGGAGAGCATTAGGCTTAGTGGTTACTGAGTACGGTGTCATGGCCTCCATAAACCCCCCCACCTTATGTATAGTTTTCTTCAAAGAGTACATAGTTACATTTGTAGATATGGAGCTGCCGGACGAGGTGTTCCTGGCTCTGACGGACTTCGAGTCCGAGGCGGGAGACGCGCAGACTGTACAGTACACCGATACCTCTTACACCAGTGCCTCCTTCGAGTCCCTGCCTCCGGTCGTTACAGGTAAAAACCTATTCGTTTTAATTTATTTGAGTTGTCTATAGACCTTATGGCCATATCCTTTTTCTGTTACCATTCAGTATTACAATTTATTTGCACCAAAATTAACATTTAATCAAAGTTAACTTTAAGTCCATCACGCTTTGAATTTTTTATTTCCTATTTGTTAACAATATTTGTGAGATCTATTTCTATAATGGTTTGACTTATAATTAAAATTTTACTGTCTCTTGTAACTGATTTTACATTAACTTATTACATATTTGATTATTTTTGCCGACCTCTGAGGATATATCACTACTCTTCGTAGCTAGTTGCCCGCAAATGTTCAAGGACTTGGCAGTTTCTATCCTTAATGGCCATTTTGGCATTGTATTCTTTAATGTGCTCTGTTATCGCCTCCAGAGATCTTATTATAAAGCTGGCTACTATTAGTGTGTCGAGATATAGCTACAATTGCATGAGGTACGCTGTCATGGATTTTCAGCTTTTGGGACTTGGTCTGTATATATAAAACGTATTCGTTAACCAACACATTAATTTAGCGTCCCCTCTCTATCCTCGCGCCCTAGACGCAGACGCAGCCTTATAAGCAATGGATTAATACCGGCGCGGCGGATCCGTTACAAAGTGCAGCTATTTTTATCATTCCATCAGGGCTTTCAATAGGGACCTTAAGCAAACCAAAGACTCATCTCTTTTTAAATAGTGACGCTGCATCCCTACTGCCACAGCGCAACTGATGTAAAAAAATACTCAAAAATCTTAAGTTCTAAATAGCCAAGCGTCTACGACCTTAAGACCTTATGCTCCCAACTTCATATTTACATTAAGCTATTTGTTTTCAGATTTTGAATCGAAGCCTAGAAAGTCGAAGAAAGTTCCACAAGAGACAACGCGGGTATATAACTAATGAATACATACTAGAATCTAGATACTAGTTAGTTTATAGAGGTGTTACTTCTCACCTGTAACCCAAACCTGCTTATTAAAAAGTAAGTAGCATTGTAATATTATGTAACAGAAATTTCTTTGCAGGATTCGAGCGTTTATTCAGAATGGCCCGAAGAATCATTACCAGGTAAATAACTAATCACTACCGGCTCTAAGGCCCGTATTAGTAATATAGTCAGCACCTAATATTTAAGAGCATGATGATGATGATTCATGATGACTAATAAGAAAATTTTGAGATGCTTTTGTAGGAGTTCTCTTGTGGGGGTATGGGCTTGCGTTAATTAAAACAATATTTTAATACTGAATCTGGCCCTTTTTTTTATCACGAAACTAAACAACCGAACATACTGGCCAGGCCTCACGCAGTGACACTCGCAAAACTGCTGACACTCGCACATTCACACATACATGGTCCCTACACTGTCATGCTTGTATTAGGCCTGGGACTATTAATACGGGCTTTATTTTACTGTACTAGATGATGCCCGGAACTCCGTTACGCCAAAACCAGTTTATCTCTCGGGAACTGTACATTTTTCCGGGATAAAAAGTTCCCCTTCCCCGGGAGTCAAAGTGTCTCTAAACCAAATTTCAGCAAAACTGGTTCAGACGTCAACAGACAGACAGACATTTTCTCGTTTATGGTATTAGTATGCATATTCTAAGAACTATGAATTCAATCTTCCATTAAAGATACCAAACCATGTTTTTGCAAATTTTGGATCAGATCGGAGACCACGGAAACGCCTTCTCTCATACCAACTTTAACCCCTCTTTTTCACCTTTTAGAGACGAATTTCGAAAAAAGTTTGTTTTAATCACCTTCGTCATACGCAGAACACTCCCCCCGAATTTCATGTTTCTACGATCAGTGGTTTAGGGTGTTCGTTGATCTCTTAATGCATATAGTTCAGGACAAAGCATTTTATATAATGATATAGGTAGATGTAGATTAACTCAAGGTGAAAAGACATAGCTACTATGTTACCTTACATTTAAGAATGTCTAACTATCAAATTACTCCTGCGTAACCTAGTTTCAATGAAACCCGCCACCGCCACCGAAACCGGTGTACGGGAGTCATTTACTTAACTTAAGTTAACTAAGTTACTTAACCTACCTAGTTTAATTTTGTATTTAAACAGGAAAGCTCAAGGAAGAACAAAAACGAACAAAGAAGAAAAAGAAAGAGAAAAAGAAGAAACGTGATCTGGAACTGCCACGTTTTGAAAAGGTTAGATTCATAACTAATCTCATAATCATTAAATAATTATAATTATGGAAATTGGACGTGAATGATAATAATGATAATAAATGAATGATAAAATGATAATAATAATAATAGAAAGCTTCCTAGTAGGTAAACCGTTTGCTCTAAGTACCTACTACAATTTTTTATCCTCTTAGGTACCTATTTAAGTGCCTTCCTATTTTAATTATTCTCTTCGTTTATAACCTGTCGCGACTCCCCAATCCCCATACAACCTTTTCGATGCGTCGTTTGATCAATATCCTACAGTAGCAACATTCGTGACTCTGTTAGTAAACAATTTTTTAATTACTACTCCACTATTTAAAAATCACAGCCGAAGAATTGGAAAGAAATGAGCAAAAAACAGAGAGACATCTGGATGTTGGAGAAGATGGAGGAGTATAAGGCCGAAAAAGAAGCGGAAAAGTAAGTTTTCGACTTTCTTTAACGTGTGTATTGGGTAAGTTGAACGTAAGAACTGTTAGAGTTGAAAGACCAGCCATCCTAGACAAGTGGCAAGCGATTAACGTTTACGATAATCGCTTCGCTAGTTTTGTATGGGATTGACATTTTCGAACTCGACTAGTTCACGTGAATTTTCGTTCGTCTATGTCAATACCCATACAAAAACACGCCAAGCGATTATCGTAAACGATACTCGCTTGACACTTGTCTAGGGGGGCTGTATTGAGTTTTCCATTAGGGGGAGGCGCTATTGATCAGTAATTTTTTTGTATGTAAGGTCAGGCAACACGTGATTTTATACAAATGAAATATACAAAATTTTTGTGCAACGAAGTTGTGGACACCAACTAGTTATAATTAAATTGATTGTCAATTTGTGTTCTATTACTGTTCCTAAGCCTCCCACATTTGTTTGTAAAAATATTATTTGTACGGGCACGTCAATTTTACTGGAGTTGGGAGAGGCCACCAACCACAAGGCCGACGCCTAGCTCCGCCGTACATTGATGTATATATTATATGAGTCAAAGCCGCCGCGCCTCTGATCACTATTTTGACATATTCAATTATCGTCTCTCATATGTCAGACAGGCGGCGCTGGCAGGTGTGAAGGAGCGTCGTGCGGCCGCAGCCCGCGACCGCGCGGACACTGCGGCGCGCGACGACGCCGAGCAAGCCGTACGCCGCGACCTGCTCGCACGCACCGTCAAACTGTTTCACAGTAAGCCCCAGTTCAGACACAGTGGAAATCCATACTAATATTAAGTATAAATGCGAAATTGTGTCTGTCTTTCTGTCTGTAACCAGCCAATTTCGCTGTAATTTGGCGTAGAAATAGATACTTTTAGTCCCGGGGAAGGACATAGATTTTTTATCCCGGAAAAATGTATGGTTCCCGATAAACGAATTTTGGTGCAGCTGAGTAGCGGGAATCATAAAATAGTATTTGAATATATTTTCCGGTTTTGAGACTGTACCGCTATGTTAAAATAATAACTGGTCAACGTTGACTCACGACTCCCGAGTCCCAATGAACGTCAATAGCTTTAGAAGCCAGTGGCATTGTTAATCATACACTTGTTTTTGTATAGGAGCACTATTGTGAGAGTATTTGTTAACTTACGATGTATTATTTGTAGAATACGAGAAGCAGCAAGTGGAACTAAACTACAAGAAACGACTGGACGCAGAGGTAAGTGATTAAAATCCTCGTTTTTTAGGAAAATATAATATAATATGAGGCAAACGAGCAGACAAGTCACTCGATATAGAAAAACACTACTGTCGTCCATACATACATCATAAGAACCGTTGCAAGTGCGTTTCTGAGGTTTTATGAGAGTATAGGCTACATGAAGGGAGAAATAAATAGGTTAGGGACTATGGAGTTTGGCCTCCGGTAAACTTGCTCATTCAACAAAACGATATTTCACACCGATTTTGTGAATGGTGAATCTGTGATTTCAAACATTGATGCGGCTTAATATACTAGGTTACCTAAATAGCACTTGAATGAAATGAACAGCGCCATCAAAATTATTTTGCATCGAAGTTTCTCCAACAATGTTCCTTATGTTGATGTCGACAAGTCTCTAACACTGTTCGCCGTCCAGTGGCAGCAGTATCTCCGCTGCGACGGTCTGCCGGACCCCCGCGCGGCGGCTCAGCTGAACACGTACCTGCACGTGTGGCGCGAGAGGGGCGCCTGCGACGACGATGAACTGGACAGGCGATGTGAAGAGGTTCTGCCGGTCTGTTTTTTTGACCTGTCTATTCCAAAAGAATGGTATGTTTGGATGATTGTATACACACTGCAGCCTCAAAGGCTTAATTGATTTCAAATCTGTCATGGCTACTGACCCCTCTTCATAACCGACGATTACAAATGACGACACGTGAGAACGATCTTGTAGAGGGCATACTCGGCTATGCTCGCCAATCATCGTCTGTCACTGCCTTTGATCAACTTGTTGACACATGGTTGATGGTACTTCATACTTTTGTGTGGATCTGCATGATCGGGCCGATTAACGATTATAGCCGGTAATGTAGAGTCTGCAATAAGCTTACAAGTGCATCGGCATTTGCGTTCGCAATGGATTTTTTTAAAAATAATATCCACTTTTGCTTACAAAAGCGCCGTAGTAGGTACTGCACATAAAATAACTAATGACATGTATACTAGATGCTGGAGATGTTGGAAGAGTTCGTGACGGACGTCCGACAGTTCACGCCGCGCCAGATACAGAACTACAACGAAGTGAGTAGTTAACATTCGAATGATAAAAATTCATCCTGGAGTTTTCCTAACTGTGAGTCTCAAATCAGAATGTGGGTGGAGGCAACTAGGACCTAAGACGATGATGTGAACACACGACAATGCAATAAATACTTAATCGGAACCTCTGATCTTCATCGCAATGGGGCAACCTACATTTTACGCTTTAATCATTTATAATAAAATCAAAATCATTTATTTCAGTCATAATAGACCCATATTAGAAATACCTTAAAACTAACATACGAGTACATATATTATAATAGATACCTTAAAGTCTAACATACACTTTAATATATTCTTAAAACTAACACTTTGTCACGAATTTTCGGTGACGTGACGCACTTCGTTCCGGTGTCTCCCCCGGAACCCCCGGTAGGCTATACCCAGCGGCCAGAACTCCTGCGCCTCGAAAATCGACAGATGATTCGTCGGTACTCTCACCACAAAGGAACTGAAGTTGACCTTGTGACGAGACTGCAGACGCTCGACCCTCAGGCGCAGTGTCGTCTTCTTCTTAATGTAGTCCACGGCGTCCTCAACCTTGATGGACCAGTGCAGGCGGGATATGTACAGGGGCGTCGCAGGGACCTCGCTCCGCAGACGCAGCTCCGGTACATATGGTGCAATGCCGCGATGGTTGCGGGCGGCGGGCTTCTTCTTCCTTCTTCATTCCACCACAATGAAACCCTTCTCATCTTTCTTATGATTATGCCTTGCGGCTTTCTTTCTCCCCATCAGTGTGAGCCCGCGGTGGAGGAGCGGGGCAACCAGCAACAGTCGCATAATTCCGCTGAGTCGACTGCGGATCCAGCGTCGGCGCATCGGGAGGGGAAGGCGGGCGGGGACTACTAAGATAATATGTTGCTGATTCAATATTTCATGTATTCATGATAAATGTTCTGTTATAACCACAGAATCGCCAACATGCGAATGTTATTACTTCTCCAGCTATGAAATCCGTAAACATCAATATTTTGTAAATAGCGAGGAAAATATAGTTTGGTATCAAAAGAATATTCATTCTTTTGTCTTATGAGAAAGTTATTTATTTATGAAACAATGTGTTGTTTCCACCAGGGGACCTATAAAGGTAGTAATAGTAATATGGCAAAGGAATAGCTCTACAATTCGTTTTAGTATTTTTTTTTAAATCCATCAGTTTTCATTAAAATGTAACTTCAAAATCAATTTTAATTGATGGTAGAATCACTGTTTTGCAAAATTAGTAGTTATTTACAAGAAATATTACAAAATGAATTGCTGTTAGCAGTATTGCGAAGTGACTTTTTTAGTACGGCTGTTATGTGCAACGCTTCGAAAAATTTATTTCATAGGCATTTCGTCGTGGCGTAAAGTTTAAAAAAAAATAACAAACTTTAAAATTGGAATTCAAATTGACAATTTCGAAACAGTGGAACGTGGCTAGGCGCCGCATTTAAAATGCCACCGATTTAAAAAGAACATAAACCCCAGCTGACCCATTCGAGTTTCAACAGCAAATAAACGATTGATGCAGAGCGTTTTAATTTCACCACATCTCAGGAATGACAATAAATTTCGCGCCCCATTTCTGAACGCTATTCGAGTGGACATAATTGGGACTTAGTCATAAGTAAATAAGCTCATTTATAAAGCACGACTCAGTCAATTAGTTTAAAAATATACAGGATTTCAGCTTGCATTTATTCGGATTTAATTTATTTCATGTTTAAACTGTGATTAAGACGAATGTGATTTAAGTCTGGTCGAAAGTGACGCTATGTTAAAAAGTCATCAGTGAATGCCTCAATACTGTATCCAGTAACTTTTAATATTAATCATCCATACTAATATTATAAACGTGAAAGTGTGTGTGTCTATCTATTACCTCTTCACGCCCAGCCTTTGAATTGATTTTGGTGAAATTTGGCGTAGAGATACTAATGAGTCCAGTGGCGTAACTATACCGTTTGAGGCCCGTGGCAAATTCGTTTTCGTTCAACTATGTCAAACCAATACAAAAACACGTCAAGCGATTATTGTAAAAAATAATCGCTTGCCACTTACCTAGGGGGGCTGATCGGGGGCCCCTTCCGGTTGGGGGCCCGTGGCATTTTGCCGGCTTGCCACCTTGTAGTTACGCCACTGAATGACTCCCTTGGAATGACATAGGATCAATGCATAGAATTCTATTTATCCCGAAAAACGGCTCTCGCGCGATAAACGAATTTTGGCATATAAACGGACTTGCGGGCTTCATCTAGTACATATATCAATAAATTTATCTGTACACGAAAACAGGCAGTTATAAAAATGTAGATAATCTAATGTGTAGATAATCTGTCACGTAAATTAAGCGGTTATTATAAAACATGTCTGCAAATAACACTAAAGTATGTGAATTATTTTCGCGTCGAAATAACCATTACCGCGGTTTCTCTGATCTAGGCACTTAGGCGTCAATCTAGACCTAAGTGTCTAATTCCTGTGAGGAATGGACGTTACTTCAAAAGTATTTTAATGCGTTTAATGAGCTGAGTGATTTGTGGTGGCGTGAGTGAAAACGGAATACATTTCCAATAGTTAGAGTGCCTGGGTACGTGTATAATCCGTCTCGAGTCTGTCTGAACGTTTCAAGTCAGTTAAACGACAGCACGCAGACAGATGATGATTATTAATTTTATACAACGGTAACGCATACTAAAAATAAAGTAATATGACTGATCACACTATAGTCCTAAAATGAAGACACAATCACTGAAATCAAGCATATAATATGCTTAATGCCGAAATGTACCGTAGGCAGTGGGAAAATTATAACAGGTAAACGAAGTACGTCACACAAATTGCGTGATTTTAAGACCTCTCCTTTTTGTCACATTTCTGAGAGATATAAAAAGTAAAAACCTAAATATAAAATGTCTGGCTGACGGTTAAAATAATGATCTACCAACACACATCCCAAACTGGCTGGATCGCGCTAAAATTTGGCATGCAGGTAGATGTTACGGGTTACGACATGGGCATCCGCTAAGAAAGGAATTTGATAAATGAAAATAAATTAAAAGTTTGTATGAAAGTACTTCTGAACGCGAGCGCAGCCTTCACTTTATGATACATAATCATAAGTTACTCCCCTGGGCCCTGTCTAAACAATCTAAACACTATACTATATATCTAAACACCTATCTAATAAAAAAATACTTCTACTCATTAAAATAACACTTCTCTATTTACCAATTAAGGTCCATAAAATATATTTCGTACTCACAAAACGAAAATTTAGATATTATCCAAGAATTTGCCTGCGAGTTTCTGCGCTAATTGGTACCCAGTAGCTCCAGGCTCAAGCCGATGGATACAACAGATAATAAGTTATTTTATCTTTTAATTCATTAACTAAACGGGCACTATGTTATTCAAGTCTTAATTAAAATTACTGGCTGGCTGTGAATTAAAATGGCTGAGAATTCACTAAGTAGCGAGTTAAGCATGGCGCTTTTACTGGGATGTAGCTTTTGAAAAAAGATGGTACCTAACTAAAACTTTCTATACTATTTATATTATAATTAATGTAACAGTCAAAGATAATTGGATGTTAGTCTGTCATTTACGTTAAAATTACCGAAACAGCCCAGGCAATTTGGACGCAAAAAAGGCGCAATACAGGGGGGTTATTATGACCTCTTATTCCCAGCCAAGTTCCAGCTAGTCAGCCGTACCTCTTATTCCCAGCCAAGTTCCAGCCAGTCAGCAGTCACGTGACACTAAATACGTGCAGTTTGACGTTCCCTAATGTGACCAACAACTTTAAAATCCATTCATAGACAACCAAACTAGTATTAATTCAGTTATTATTCTAATAAGACGTAATACGAAAAAAGAACAAGGCTATTGTTGGCCGTATATTGAACTGCCTGGAACCATGCAGGTTTGTAATACTCATAATAGCCCCCCAGGAATAATTCGCATAAACTTTAATATTGGTGGGGACGTTAAATACACCTTAAAAAAGGCATAAACGCAACTCGCCCGGTGATCGCGCGGCGCTGTAATGTTTAAAATATAAATCTTCAACTGTTAACCCTCTACACCATTGATTCCTATTATGGCCAAGGTGAACTACCAAGGGTTCGCGGGAGACTCACTGGGGGTCTACGTAGGCGTGAACAAGAATTGGGGGTCCACAAGATGTTAGTGGGGGTCAAAGCGGTCCACGAGACAAATAAGTTTGGGAACTACTGCTCTACAGCATAATATTGCGCAACCTAGAGGCACAGTGGTTTGTGGTGACTAGTGACTGGTGATGTGTTAACCGCTGCATTTGACAGCCTGTCGTAATTCAGATCACTGAATATTTCAATATATCCTACATATTATAATTTTTATTAGAGGTAGCCCTGTGGTCGAAATTCGACCTTAAATATTTAAATCCGACGGATTTAAATATTGAGTAGAGGATTGTGTGAACACAAGTTTTATAATACATATCCAAGACCCAGGAACATCGAAGAACTTTTGCTCCGTCGGCAGGATTCAAACCCGCGACCCCCGGCTTAAGCTACCAACGCGCTTACCAACTGAGCCACAGAGAGGTCGACAATTTGGCATAAGGGTATCGTTACCAGGCCATTAAATTTTATAAAAAAACGGACGTCATCCATAAACAATAGAATATTTCATGTAAAACTATCGAGTCAATCATAGTGTGCGTGTTGTAGAGTGCGTAGCATTTTATTAAAAATATTTAAGATAAAAGCATATTTTAAAATAATATTGGTGTTCCACGCTCCACCTCGATATCAACTATAAGTGGGATAAATTTCATGCTTTTACATCAATGCGTATCGTTATTAAAAGGGGTACAAAGTTTTGTGTCGCTATTGAGTATCGACAGATACTATTGCTTCAAACTCATGGTATAGCCATAGATCAAGAAACTTTGAATTTATTCTCAGGATACTTGAGGCTAGATTTTCAAGCTAGGAAAGCAAGCTAGATAATCGCTTTTAAATTGTCTTGGCAAGCTAACTTGGCTCGGAATTCCGAGCAAGGTAGTTCTGCTTACATGATTAATTGAAACTAGCGTTGTCCACACGAAGCCAGAAGAACAGAAGCTTGCTAGATTTAATTTTTATTTTATGATATTTAGGGTGCAAGCAAGCAGACGGGTTACCTGATGGAAGGCAACTGCCGTCGCCCATGGACACCCGTGACATACGAAGTGTCGCAAGTTCGTTGCCGACTCACTGAACGAAACACAGCAAAATGACGTTTCACGCCAGTTTTCTGTGAGGCCGTGCCGGTCGAGCCAAACAATTCGTGCCGAAGCATGGCTCTGCCGCGGCAAAAACTTCTTAACTTGAAGGATCAGTCATATGTATCCCAGGTATTATGGATACCTAACACTATTTATAATTTTGTTGCTTGCGAGTTAGTTCCCGAACCGGTGACAAGTCAACGTAGTTACAAAGTTCAAATTTTTTTAAATAACTGTTAACAAAGCTATTTTGGTTCTAATTTGTTATGTTACCATGTTTGGCACGCTTTGCAGCTTAAACGGCGTGATGGATTTAAACGTATCAGGTATTGTTCGATTCGTCTTGACTCTAGATAGCGCAAGTGATACTGGGTACATTAGAAAATTAAAATATCTAAATGGCGGATTTTGAAGTCAAAATTGTGAGGTCTCAAACATTTTTTCCGCCCATTCAGGTCGAGAAGGGTAACAAAATGAAGGGCTATTAAGAAATTGCTTCGTGGACGCATCAGGTCTTATCGGTTTAACTGTCAGCCAACTGCCAGCGAAACGTAAATACAAATATTTCTAACTACCCACAGCGAATAGTGGCTACGGAAGTTTCTAAATTGTAATACTCAATATTCAAATGATATTGTTTTGTGCGGCTGGTACTAGTACTTAAAGTGCAGGTTAGGTCTAGTTTAAGCGCTAGGACATAAAATTGTACTTTATTTAGGTGTTTATAATAAAGAATAAAGAATATACATAACTTGATGTTTAAATTGCAATGGTTCCTGCGATGGGGTTTTCTGTTTCTGGACGTTTAGCTTGTTTAGCTATAGCTTCAATAACCTGTTATAGTTGCCATAAGCATATTGATGGAGCGGAACAGCCACAAATAGCTGGCCAAACATCCTGGCGCGGAAACCACGCGCGTGCCCTTCCGCCACATCACGGTACTTGAGTACTTGAGGTGTTTATAGGTGTAGGTCTCGTAGGTAGGTTTTAGAGCGTCCGTAGCCTAGTGAGTAAGGTTCGCACTCGAGAGGGTGCAGGTTCAATCCCCGGTGGAGACGTGTACCATAAGACATTTTCCGATCTCAAGTACAGTGGACCTCCGATAATCCGACAATTATTTTATTTATTTATTTTAAGGTATAGTGATAGATATAAGAGTTGATTCACATTTATCTTAAGCCTAACACCAATATCCAGTTACTACTATACACAACATTTATACAAATTATAACATAGTTCATAACAATAATAATTTACAATGTTCTTTTCATAATCATTTAATTATAATTACTTTATTTTAACTAATTGATTAAAAATTTCGATGTAAATATTTTGCAGGGCAGTGTCGAATTCGTCGGATTATAGAGCTCTACCTAAGACCTCTCTACCTATAGTGAGGTACCTTGTAATCCGTGTCTAATGATAAGATTTTAGAGCTAGTTGACGGACCTAAGACATTTGGTCAAAATAATATGTCAATTATATCTATCAGAGCTCTATCTCCCAGTCTTCTCAAAGGTAAAAGTTTGTTGTAGATTCTAGATTGGGCAAATCTCTTCAGCCTATTGTAAACCATGCTTAAAGGCGTTATATGCATCATGTAATGTGTCGGATTACAAGAGACGCCGGAGTAAACAGGGGCCGGATTATCGGGGGTCCACTGTATATAATACGAATGCTCATTGCCGTGGGGGAGCCATAGTTCGGCACGAATGGGCCGGGTCGACTGGAGTGATACCACGGCCTCATAGGAAGATGGCATGAAACGCCGTTATGCTATGTTTCGTTCGGTGAGTGAATTTACCAACTTCCCTAATCCCCCCGTCCTTTCCCATTCCTTATTCCCTCATAAAGGCCGGCAAGGCACTCGCGACTCTTTGGATGTCACGAGTTGCCATGGTTGCCCATGGCTTTTTCAGTTGCCTTCCATCAGGTAACCCGTCTGCTCACTTGCCCCTTAAATAAAAAAAATGTTATAAAACCGGGATAATTTATAAAGCGTAACGCGGACGTGGTCGCGCGCAAAAGCTAGTAGTATTATGAATGTGAAAGTTTGTTTTTTCGGATGTTCGTGCTTTAATCACGCCGAAAATACTGAAGGAGTTTTTATTAAATTTGACATATCTTTATGCCAAATTTAATCATATTAAAATATTAAAATTCCTTGTTGAATTAATATTTGGCAAACTAATCGTCGTCATACTAATTCTAAAAGTTCTACACGGCGGGAACAATCATCACGCAAAGGTGATGATGCAATACATATTCAATCTTACGCCCATTAACTGAAGGTGCATTTTAGATATTAATGTTGTAAATGGTTTTGGTTTGTCAAACACGAAGCTTGATGCACTCCAAATTGCACCCTCAGTTCATGGCGTAAGATTGAATTGAGGATGCATCTTTAAAATTAATGTTGTAAATGGTGTCCATCGAGTATAGCTATTTTCAATCTTCCGCCATGAACAGAGGGTGCAATTTGGATTGCAACAAAGTGCACCTTTGCGTGAAGTTTGTTTCCGCCGTGTAGAACTCCCATAAGAGTGTTTTGACTTGAGCATTTGCAATCGATGACAGGCAGTCTTGACGGATGCGCCAA
>JAOTAV010015072.1:0-25267 GCA_026546445.1 Cyclargus thomasi
TACGCACCAATAAGAGACCTGTGTGTACGTACTCCGATACTTCCGACCAATCAGAGCGCAGTGGCTTTGGGCGGATTTATTTTCCGAACAAAACTAATAAAATTTCCGCTCTTTTGTTTCTATGCTCGATGTCCTATTACCATCATGCTTAACAGTTAGAACCTAACAGTCTTCCACAGTACGATTTTCGCGTAACTTTCTGCCTCGCACATTAAAACTCTGGAATGACCGCTACGACCTGCATACCTTTAAGAACAGAACGTAGTCCCTCTCAAAAGGCCGGCAACGCACCTACAACTCTGATTTGGCGAGTGTCTATATTGCTCAGATTGTCTTTATAATTTTATTCTTGTAAATTTCAAACTTCATCACCTAGCTACACATTTTTCTGATTTTAAATATTACTTCCGGTCTTAAGACGAAAAGGCTGCAGTCGAAATGTTTCCTTTTTTTAAGATATTTAGGGGGCAAGCGAGCAGACGGGTTACCTGATGGAAAGCAACTGCCGTCGCCCATGAAGACTCACGACATCCGAAGTCGCAAGTGCGTTGGCGGCCTCTTTATGAGGGAATAGGGAATGGGAATAGGCATAGGGGATTTGGGAAGTTGGGCCTAATCCCCTATCCAGTGAGATACCTATACTTATGTTTGTCGCTTCTTTGACACACATCTTCAATTGATATATTTAGAGGTCTATTATAAAACCACCTTTTAAAGACAGTGACTTAAAGCTCAACAGTTCTTAAATAAGAAATCAATAAGACACAGCCTGAGGCCACACTTTGGTCCTTTGAACGGAAATCGGGTGAATAAAAAAACAATTTCGTTTATGTTTTATTTATTAACATCCCCATGCCAATATATTTACAAAACCGGGGACATCGTAAAAACTCGTACATACAAGAGCACGACTACCGAGGAACCTATGGACACAGTATAAATATATAGTAGCGTCACTTGGGCATCGAAATAAAACCCAACAAACGCGCGCGACATGATACCGTACTGTTTTGTTACTAAGGCCGTTTGTCCAACACCGTGAACCGAGAACCAGATTATTTTAGCCCGATAAAATGCAACTTTGTGACATAGTCTATAGGTTTAATTTTCTTTTACGCCATTAATGACGGTGTCGACATTGACGATATAGCGATGTCGCTAGAAAATGAAATTTATAGCCTAGATCATAAAGTTACATTTCATCGGGCCGAAATAATCACAAACGGCGTTTGTTAAGGTCGTATCCGATTTTGTATGAAAATGTTCCTCTGTATATATTTATACTGTGCTATGACGCTACACTATGTCTTACTTTACAAGAGAGGGAAGTAACAGTGGCTGGACTGTATAACAACGCGAATCGAAAAAAAAAAAACAAAAAAATAATTAAATACGGTCGAATTGAGAAACCTCCTTTTTGGAAGTCTTTTAATAATGAGGGTATTCGAAATTTTATGCATGGTAAAGCCACCGTAGGGTCTTTTATGATCTTGCAGTGCTAGGCAGCGCTGTGTGTTGAGTGTATAATTTAGGTATCATATTATGTGTATTTAGGTATCACATGACAAATGATACGCGCTGCCACAGTCTTGTACGCTGACATGCATTACGTCACAGTATAAATGGAGGCTATCATCGATATAATATGCTTTTTACTTTTGTCTAGGCTGCTACTTTCAGTGGGTATTGACTATAAAGCAAAAGTCCACAGTAAGTTATTAAATTGCGTATTGTGTAAAGGGCAGCCTACTTTTTCCATACTATGACGTAATGCATGTCATGAGTCATATGATCGTCGAAGGAGCGCGTATATTTTTGTCGAGTGACATACGCAGCTGGCATATTATGTCAGAATTCACCTGTCATAATATGATAGCTTAATTTACATATACATATTATTTGTCATATTTTGTCAATTTCATACTATTTTTTATATAAAAGACCCAACAGCTAGATACAAAAATAATATAATGTTATAGAAAAGCTCTTATGAGCAAACTGTTGAAAACGATCACCATTATCTATGTTGTATACATCGACGTGAAAAGTAATTACTATCACGGTCACACTTTTTACGTCTGTGGTTGTACACACATTTACGTGTAGGGGTTTAAATACCTTGAATGTACAACATTATAACCTTTTTTTATATGAAATTTAATATATTTCTGATAAAAAAGAACACAATTTTATTAACGGTTAAATTAACAAATCTCTTCCCTTTTGGAAGTTGTTCGGAATTAAAAGTTTATTTATAACGTTCCGTTTATGTGGATGTTTCTTACAATGTACTTACATTACATTACAATACAAATTTTGACCATACTAATACTATAAAGTAAGGAAAATACTTCGTAACGATTCGCGCTTGAATACTTTCCGAACGCCATAACAGGAAAGAGAAACTTATATTAAAATGGAAAACAGTATAGAATTTGTTTATTTGTCATTATTTACTATAAATTTACGTACAGAAAGACCGTTCTTTGTTGGATTTTATATATAAACAACGTACAAGAAAACTTACTCAATTATAATCATTTAATATTTTTTCATAATTCAATAGATATACGTCTTGGAAGTCAGTTAAAAATTAATACAGTATTAAATACCTCAACAAATAGTATAGTAATGGTTACTTTTTTGGTGTTTAAAATAGACTAAAGATACTAAATAATTTATTAATTAATATTAAAAAAAACTAAGAAAAACTGAGATACATGTTATTTATTTGTGTGTGAATGACCTGTTCTATAGCGAAAGATTCGGACAACTCGGAATTATGCGCTCGTCCGTATCTTTCGCTGTCAAAATCGAAGAGATCATTATCAGAGTACAAATATAATACATCTTCGTATCAACTGACATCGCGTGGCTTGTATGTGTGCGTTATAAGTATCTATGCGCCGCTGCACGCACACATAAACAAATCTCATCATGTTTCTCAGTGGGCTAGCTATAGACATCTATGAAACTACCAAAAAGGGTAACGCAACCGAGGCTTTGATTCCCTTGAAAATTGAAATTACAAACTAGAAACCCTCAGAGTCTCATATGACATATCTGATATATTCTAATCTCAGAAGAAACTATTGTTGTATGTATGAATGTCTTAGTGATTCGTCAAGTCCAGAATTGTCTCTGTTCAGATTACCTATTAAACAGGAAAGGTAAGTTCTTCACGACTGATTCTATAATATTATTTTTGCTGCATAATATTATTTTTACTCAATGATGATGAAGTGAATGATACGTCAATCCTTTTTTTTTGTTGCTCTGTATTGTAAGTACATTTAATAATAAGTAAGTATCTCCTTCTATATACTCTGTCTCGGGCCATCAGAACAGACTGTACGTATGCGGTCGACGTAAGATTAGTCCGCAATCAAATCAGCCCAAAAATAATTTCACAACAGGAAATTTAAAATATTAATGCGACAAATGGCAACCCTGGAGCACGAACGTCTTTTGTCATGTCAAACGTCTAAGCGCCGGGAGTTGCTCTACTCTACGATATTTGTACTGTGGCTTTACTTTGTTTCGTTTTTTCCATTAGCTAGGGTTATACGCAATCTCGTAGCAACGATCTACGAAACTCGTAGCAGCGGTCTACGACGCACGTATTCCGTAGCACAGCTACGCGATACGGTGCGGTCGCTTTCATAATACGGCCATTAGTTCGGCTACGGTTGGTTATGGTACGTTCACTACGGTTGGCTACGTTACAGTTGCGGTTCACGGTAATTACTATTACGCTGAAACGGTATCAAATTACAATTGGTGTGATCTCCGAAAATAGATATGCCAAACAAAACATTTTATTTTTTTTTTTTTAACAAAAGAATTTAAAGTTTTACCAACACTTTGTTAGTAAACTTTGGTTTGGGTGAGACAATTTTGCATTTGAGTTTTATTAAATAAAAATATTATATAGTCGGAATATATAAATATAATATACATCAAATAGTCGGAAGGTGTTTTTACCTTAATATCTTAAATATTTTAGAACCCTTTCTACAAGAAAAAGTCACTGCGCAAAGTGAACACAACTAGTACATCATATAAATGAAAATTCTAGTTCAATGAAGACAGTGGAACAAATTCATGAATAATAAATCCTTGTTGCTGAAGGAAATATTTCCAGTTAACGAGTGTAAACACTCTTGTAACTTCAAATGCGGACTGCTTTTTTTTGTTTCAGGAACTACAATGTTTTCTATTGAAAACTTGGAGCACCAACTTAAAAATACAAAACTAATTAAACATTTTATGAAAGACGAAGTATTATCTCTCGTTGTTCGTAATAATGCAAGAAAATATGTTCTAACTTTAATTCTATTGAAATACGACCTTTATTCTGTCTTTAAAAAAACTAAAGCAAACAATCAATTAATTTGATTAAAACATACAATTAGCAATAACTAAATCAACGTCAAGTAGTAAAATACAACTCTCAACAATATATTTATAATGTTAAAATGTAAAACAGAAATGGCGGCTCCATTATTTCATTATCGTTATTCAAACGTACTACGAATTATTCTGATAATCCAACAAAGAAGGTTCTCAACTAACAGCGTTCTAGGAACAAAATCGCACTACCCCGTCAACTCAACAATAAAATTTATTTACACATCCTATTTACATGTATGATATTTTATTACGTATAGGTTTGTGTATTTACAAAACGAATTTACATTTATATTCACTTAACAAATGACAAATTGTTATAATTAATGGAAATCATTGTGTAAACAGTCGGGGCACACAACATTAATTGTGCTGTTCATTTGCGGGAAATAGTTTCTGAAATATGATTCGTTTCAAAAACTTCATGTTCCTAAATGGAATGTAAAATATTTTTAAACCTCTTTAAAAAGAAGGTTTGTATTCGACTAGATCGGTTTCTAGATCCGAGGAACATTATCGATGTTCTAAGATTATCATTTCCCATCCTACTTGACCAGAAAATCATTTCTTTCTTAACAATCATCGATGTATGTATCATCTTACATTTCACAATAATCGAAAAACAAATTCCTTTAGTCGTTAGATTTCTTAATTAACTTACAATTACTTTTGATGAGGATATTACATTTACTATTTAAATAACATTATTTAAAATAACTAGTACAATGTACATAAAAATGTGAAACATACTCAACAATATCCGCATCGCTTAGCTTACTCTATGTATATTCTTAGCTGCTACTTTTATTTAATCAGTAAACTATAATTTTACTCCGTAGTATTTTCATTGGAGCTTTCAACAAATGAAAAATACAAATTCAATTTTATTTATTACCTTCATTTGGAATGTAAAAAATTCGCTAAATTGGAATGCCGATTCCGCTGAGGAATTTATTTTAAATTGCACCAAAATTTTGGTTTAAAACCAATATACATATTTTACTAAAACTAAATATTTTTTATATTGGATTTAAGCTGACATATTGTGGATAGTTTTTGTGTTAAATATGTCAGCGGAAATTCAGTTATAAGCGTAATTAACATGCTTTGTTTGGAATAAAGTAAAAAAACCATGAGTGTATGTTTCCATGGATAGCTATGGAAGTCAAAATGTTATAGAATTACAAGTTTTCAAGAGCATTTGAGTCAAAGATGTCTACAGAAACTAATACTCACTTCTTCCTTTAGCCGTTTTGCCATACTTCGTAGTAATTCGTTTAATCAATTAAAAACAAAATACGTTCCCGAGCATTTATATTCATTAACAGGATGGCTGACTTATTCACAATCAAAGGCGAAAGCGGATCAAGTAGGTAATTAATAATTTGATAAATAAATATATATTAATAATAAATAGTCTTACCGAATTGACGTCCAGACAAAGAACTCAAAAATATTTAAAAAATCACCATTTTCGCATTACGTAACGGACAATATTCTAACTAATATTATAAATGCAAAAGTATGTCTGTTTGTTATCTTTTCACGCAAAAGCCACTGAACAGATTTTGACGAAATTTGCTATCGAGATATCGATACCAGAAAGAAAAACATGTCAAAAAAAATATCATTGTCACAGCATCCTCTTACACTTTCAATAGATAAATCGTAACGCATACTACGGCAAAACAAAACAAGTCATTATCGTTACGATAATAAATGCATCGAAATAATTATATTTAGAATATCACCATATGAAAAAATCACATAATCACGGAGCTCCAGGCGGTGAACTGTCAAGCACATCATCTGCATGCCACCGTGATGATGACGATGGCTGACAGCGGGGCAGTGAGCGCCGCCGAGTTGCTGGTCTGCATCGCGGCTGGGTGCTCACCTGGTGATCATTAAACATCGGTTACCATCCATGCTACTATGGCTATATGTGGAGATTTATTATATAATACACATATTTAATGTCCATCTAGGGCCCAGGAACATTGAAAAAAATTTTTTTTTGTTTCGTCGGCGGGATTGGAACCCGCGACCCCCGGCGTGAGCTACCAAAGCTCAACCACTGCGCCACAGAGGTCGTCTAACATACAGGACATCAAAAACAGTGGAAACTTATTTGATGTCGTAAAAACCAACATTTACTTTCTCCTGTACGCTGCGCGTAACACCGCAAGGCACTAGTTAATAATGAATGTGAATATTACTACTGAAATTTTGTACACGGATAGGGCTGACTGTGCTTGCAAGATGATTTTTATCACTAATGCAGTGAAGAAGAAATCATTTAAGAATGTCACACAATACATAAGAAAAACCGCAGGTAACAGCTTGTTTAGATATAAATTAAATTTGATTCGGAGGTTGTCAGACTCTTGTTACCTAGTTTAAAATTTTCTGAAACTGAAGATTACAAAGTTTATGAGGAAAATTATGGTTTCTGGAAAAACAATGATTTTGAATTTTTTACATATAAACATAAGTATAAAGTATTTAAATAATTTTAATCAGGAAATTTATGTATTTAAAAGGTTTCTATAGTGAAATATTTATACTCGTGCTACTGCTTCTTGAATTATGATCTTTTTATGTATGAGTAGTTGAATAAGGGTTCCCCCTTTAAGGGGATTTAATATATCATATTCAAACTTGAATTTAATAACATTTGTGTATAATTTACACACAGTTTTCACAAACGAATAAATACCATTCGCTTTTGATGTAAACTTTAATATCAGGTTAATGAGTTCGTTATGTTTGTCAATATAATATATGAAGTTAATTATTGCGAAATAATATCATCATCCATAAAAATTCATTGCTATGCGGATGATAGTACGGGAAAAACCTGATGTTCCTAAAAGTTGACGAGAATATTCGTATAATAAATACGAATATTCCATAATTTAGGAAGGCTTCTTTGCTTGCTTTGGTAAAAAAGTTATAGTTTTAGTTCAAAAGTATTTTACTTAAAACCGTATACAAAGATATTTTGACGACCTCTGTGGCTCAGTTGATTAGCACGTTGGTTGCCTATGCTGGGGGTTGCGGATTCGATTCCCGCCGACGGAACGAAAGTTTTTCAAAGTTCCTGGGTCGTGAAAGTGTATTAAATATATGTATCATATAATAAAAATCTTAAATATGTGTATAGTATAAAAGTATTAAATACATTTCCGTTGTCTGGTACCTGTAACACAAGTCCCTCGGGTACTTAGCACGGGGCCAGACTGACGTGGTGTGAAAAGTCCATAGATATTATTATTATTTCTAAGTCATAGAAGACCATAAATAAAACATCATTTTATCAAATATTCATTTATTACTACAAACTGAACATTGTAGATACTAGACCCGAATTTACGGCCAACAGAAACATTTCCATCGCACACAATTTCAGTACAGACTCTAGCACATGAAGAAAAGAGTTTCATTTTCAACAGAAATAATTCTATTCACTGGGTGCTATGGCGGTGCGCACAGCGCGCACGGTGGCAAAAATTGTCCCTTTTTAAACGACAGGCGGCTTTTGACCGATTCCAAAATGGCGGACCACAGAAATGTTTCCGTCGACCGCACGGGGTCCAGAAATTAAAACAATTCCGTGTATAAACATACAAACTGTATTGCAAGGCAAACTACATATTCGAGACATCACCTACGGCCGGGACGCGGAAAACAAAGAAATTCTACCATTCTCTTGTCGCTTTTCACAGCTGTGGAAGATATTATTAATAGGTCAATAATTTTTTACCAACTCCTAGACCGTGCTATAGCAGAGCAGAGCAGTTTGACAAAACAATTTTGATTAAAAATAAATCTAACTTTCTCTAGCGCGACATATTATACAAATTGACGTAGAAAAAAAAATCTGACAGATATTAGTTCCGCAAGTGACCGCTAAAGGCGCTGTAGAGTTGTGCCATACTAAAAATTGACGTTGTCGCTATCGGGTATCGACAAGTCCTATTTCTCAAACTCGTGGTAGAGCCACGGGTCCTTTCCAACGAATGCAAAACCGTGGAAATAGGTTCGTGCGTCCTCGAGTTATAGCGTCAGGAAGGAAAACCCGACTTATTTTTTATATAATAGATAATCATTGGAAGCATTTTAATACGTGTAAACACAGTCACCTTGACCGACTGTATCGACACAAAACTGTGTATAGTTAGGCTGATTGTACTCCTACCTCTTTATTCATAAAAATATTTAAGCGGTGTTTTTAACTTATTAAGATTTGCAGTCCTCTTCTGGAACATTGGAAACGTCGCACGACAGAAAGGGACAGTAAATCCTGATTGAACACTACAACTGTTTAAATATTTTTATGAATAAGGGGGTTATAGCTTGAGAGGTCCGGTAAACAGAACATAACATTATCCATTGAACAATTCGACGACTAATAAATTCATTTTCTACCAGTCTATAAACAATTTTTTTAAACCGGCACGATTTGAACTCTCCGGATGAAAGTATTTCACATGATTTTTACTGTTTTACAATATAAATTGGAATTTTATTGAATTAATATTTGTCTATATCGTTTTAGTTTGAACATAGAGGTAAAAGGACAAACATTACAATCAGTAAATCATATTTGATAAAATGATAGCTGCCCTAATTATATTTTATAAATTATTTAAAATCTCTATTGTTCTTCCGTTGTCCTATTAGGGAAGTTGATTAAGGGCCAGAGAGCGGATCTAAGTTAGTCACTTTATGCCAAACGCAGCTGACAGGTCACGCCTTGGGTGTAATTGACATATTCCGACCAAGTGACATAGGTCCGCCAAGTGCCTAGTGGATTCAATCGCCTCGATGGTACATGACCTATTCTTATTAAATCTCATCATAGACTTAACAGGCGTATGTCAATTTATATTTCGCTTACTTTTTTATTTTAATATTGAATATTGTTACGGCATCCATCATTTTATTGTTAAGAACTATTCTATGGAATAAATCTAAAAGTAGAGAAAATACTTCGGTGGTGGGTATTAAATGGCGTTATGTTCAACAATAAACACATACTTCTTCTAAGCAATGGTTTTGAAGTAAAACATATTTAGACCTGCCGCATATTATCCGAATTTCCGATCAGAAAAATTCGGACGCCTGTCACATACTATACCGAAAACCGATTAGAAATTACGGATTCTAATCAGAATTCGGATAATGTGCGGCCGGGTATAAATTTTTACAAATCAATAAGCATTTTAACAGTTGCACAATATGGCGGCCGATCGGTGGTTCTGATAATATTGTCATTTGTATAATACATTCTACAAAGAATGCTCAAATCGTAATATTATAGAGAAAATATTTTTTAATATACAAACGATATAATTAAAGCAAGTCATAATACTTTTGGGTGTTAGTGTGTTTTTAGGGAGATTTTACAAGTCACAAAAAAATTGTCGCCTAAAGCGATTTGTATGGGCAAACACAAAATAAATAAACATTTTGATTCGATTTTAGCGTTGCTACAGTAAACTCTATATAAGGAACACAAATACACCCTAAGTGTTATAACTTACTTTTGTTACGCCTTGTAGTTACAGCAGTAAAAAAAACAATAAGTTTTATGATAGACTAACAACGGTGCAACGCTTAATTATTCTTTTATAATAACTTTCACACAATTGTATTATATATTATATAGCGCGAGCTCAAATAACGAAAACGCCATCTGTTGAAAAGCAAACTTCATGCGACATGTTCCATTTTCAAATTTGTTTTTACTCATCCAAAGAGCCAGTTGTTATGAACTCCACGTTGGATAAAAAAAATTAAATGATATTTTGGCTTTTATTTGAGCTTGTGCATGAAAATGCAGCATTTTGTACATACCTTTGGTAAACCTTACACGATTTCTACATTATTCAAAGATATTTGTTCGATTGGAAAGCATTGTTACGCGTCTATGCCACTAGCTCTTTTTATTTGATTTTTTGATTTTAATTTAAATTTGTAAGCTGTAGTTTCCTAATGTTAGTTAAATACTACATCCGAAAAAATGTTTTTTTTTTTAAAATAACATTCCAAGATTTTATCAAGTGGCATAGACGAATATGCTTGTTGCCATTAACAATTTTATACATATTTATTTACATTATAATTCAATATTCTATTTATTTACTAATGGTCTACCGATTAGCGTCCGAATCGACGAATTTAGAAAAATATCTCAACTTCTTTTTTAATGGCAACATTGATAAGTTATAGATTGTGATTGCAAACAACCAAAATCTATTTTCCAACCACTATACGAAATACGAAGTCACTTTATAAAACTTTTAAACATAGAATAAGTTGAGTTTGCAAGGATTATAGATGGAAATTAAAATTTATTTACCATAACGATAATAATTCAAAATAAGGAGACGCAATTTTCTTTAAATTGTTGAAACAGCTAAGAGATTAAATTCAGCGAATAAACTTCATCAATTCTAGAAAATTAAAAAAAGAAAAAATGTTATATAAAGCCAACCCATACACCATTTATCATTACAAACACAACCTTTTCAATATATTTAGGACTACTTTTTAACCACAAGATATATTTGCCCGAGCAATATAAACACTATGAGCAGATTTTGTATAAAATATCATAGTCTTTTGCTCAAGTGATCTAATGGTTGAAAAATAAGTTCTAAGTAATAAGACTAAATTGAAGAAAACTTCATAACCTCTTCTCAAAAGTCGGCTAAATCGGCAGTGTTCGTTAGAGTTTTCTATAAATTTAATCCTATAAATTTATTATTCACTTAAGAAAAATAATTCTAACGTACAACTTATCTAAATCTAAACAAAATATATCTTAAAATAATAAAAATAATACATTTCTGATTACTATTTGTATTACTTGATGTAAATAAGGGAACGAAATTTTACGTTCAAATGAGAAAAATGCATTTCGGCTTGATAAGAAGAATTTGAGGCATAATAATGTTTAGCAAATTTTAAACTGACAAAATAAGGTTTCTTTTAACAAGAGATTTAGTAGTCAGGCTGGTAAAACAGGCTTAGAGCCAGATTTATCATTTTCTAATAAGTGCCGTATAGGCCGTCCACAATTTATCTGGCAGATAAGGCATGAAGTCTCTCAAGTTGTAAAACAGGCAAATACTTCTATGCTATATCCGTGACCACGGAAGAAAAATACTCAATTCATATGTATAAAACTGTCTTCGCGAATTTCCACACCACCTCACAGTATATGCCGACTGACATTAATTATTCACTCTCGTATATTACATCACGACGCATCTCTTGTCCTGCGAGACGAGCCGGCTAGTGGGGACGGGAATTTGGTCCTTGTGTTCCTTCTCCGTCTGGTCCTTGTCTGTCTGGTCGACTGTGTCCGTGTCCTCGGCCTTGAGGACTTCGGGATCTGCTGCGCACGCGACCGGCGCCGTCAGCGGCAAGTCTGTGTTGATACCGACGATCTGAAAAGAAAATAATGACGATTTTAAAATAGGCCGTGGCGAATTCTGGCTTCGGTAGGAATGGCTCGGTTCGACCAGAGACATTGGTTGTGCACTAAACCTACTTATATTATATTTTTAGTTATTAATTTTATTTTTACTTAAAAAGCTCTCAAATCACACTTTTGGTTTGGTTTGGTGTTTAATTCCACTACTATTGGCGCGTAGCGCAGTTTACGGGAGTTACCGCTCATCGGCTAATAGATGGCACTGACGGTCCCGAAATGTGAAAACTCGTCTCTGATTGGTTTGCGTCTGACTCGCCTTATACCGAGAGACGTTATGAAGTTTTTCGACCTGTTTGCCGGTAACGTTTGCTAATGGCGTTCTAGGAGAATTTTAATTTGATAATTTTCCAACGAAAGACAAATACTTCAACTTTCCTTAATAAACGCTATATTGTGTGGATTTGCTTATGATTAAGTGCTAAGGTATTAACAATGCTTCGTTTGCCGCTAATTTCACAAAAACAAAAACGTTGACACGAGGATGTACAAATCCTCGTCAAAAACGATGAGTCTAAAAGTCTTTAGCGTGTATGTGTTTATTTGTGGCCTGTAGACCGATTTTATATTTAATGTTCTACGTCGCCGCACGCACAAGTAAATAGCAGCAGTTTTATCAGTGTGGCAGGAGACATTATATACTACGGCGCGTATGTGAAGGCATAAGTCGAAGAAGCTGATAACATTTTACAACTTGTGAGTAAACACTACTTTTTTCCTAATCAATTGCAACAAATCTTAAAAATTACCTATTCCATTATCTAGCTATACATGAAAACCACGTTATTTTAATTTCGAAATTATTTTTCTGGTCCCAAAGTGTCCGTGTGTGGTCTCAAAGTGTTACGCAAAAATCCGGAAGATTTTTTCATGTTAGTTTACCCGCGTCTTTCACATTATGTCTTCATATGCGAGCCGCACGGGATTAGTTTCAATGAAGCTGACCTACTCGGTTCTATATGGCCTGCGACGTACTCGGTTCTATATGGCCTGCGACGACCGACGACCGACGCTGTCGGACGCCGGTGTGTGTCATACCTCGGGTTGTCTAGCAGTCAGCACACGGAAGGGTCTCGCTAGTCGCTGCAGCAGGCGCGGCCGCTTGGTGTCGGCGAGCGCGTCGACCGCCACCTCGACGTCGTCGGGTCGGCGCTTGCGTCCCACGACGGGCGCCGTCGGGCGGACCGTCGGGTGCTCGGCTACTGAAAGCATATACGCAATTGATTGTATTGTTGGTTCTCGGTGGAAATTCATGTTCATATAGCTATACATAAAATTAGTTTAAACTAACGTAAATTTAATTTGATTTTAGTAGAAAAATAGTGTGAGTTGGTATAAAAATTTCAACAAAATGTATAAAGTTCCGTTATGCTGACAACCTTTATTTTTTGTTTTTATGATATTCGTTAATTTAAACCTACCAACACCTGATGATGTATTTCGAAAAAGGGTCGTGTTTTGTTTATAAAATTGTTATAAATTATAAATAAGCAAATATAGTGGAAACAGTGCAAGTAACAGGTGAGTTTTATTAATATTGCATAAATATGTCACCGGAAAATAATAAGAACCGTAAGTTAATCAATTTACTAGGAAATATATAAACTTTCGCAGGACTCTAAACGGAAGATAAATTGTAATTCTAAAACGCCTACATTTTCGCAAATAAATAACTTGCTAAACTCGCTCGTAAAATAATAAACGCTACGCGTGATCTGATTGGTTGACTGCAAAGTGTTTCTTCTCCTTCCTCGCAGCCGCCATTGTTCGCGAAATAAAATAAACTGATATAATAATAGAATAAACTGGTAATAACAACTTTAACTCATTACATCTGTACTAGAGAGGAGAAACCAGGCATTGTCGCTTCCAATTTATAGTTTGTCAAGTCTGATTGTACCAAAGTCTATGGACACAAGCATTGCCAGTTTCCACTACGAATATTGACCAATCAGAAAACAGTGTATTATTTTAAGTTTTTCAATGATGCGTATATTTAAAAGAGCTTCTGTGATTAGTCGAATCATGCAGTATCTTACGAATAGATATTAGTTAGTTTATAAATATACCGTGTGACGTCGGAAAATAATAAATTTACGATAATTAGGATGTAGAACATAATACAATAAAATTGAGAACCCTCCTGTTCCCCGTTGAGAATTCTTCTAAAGTTTATGAACTTCCTAGTAAAATGATAAAATTACTGTTCTTGTTATTCTCAGGTGACATAATATTCAAACTTATCAATATCCACACCGCCACACGCACACAAACAAATCTAAGGCAGTCCCGTTAACCAGTAGCGGGTTACAACATTGTACGTGTGCAGCGTACATACTACGACGCACACATACAACCCTCGCATGGTCCTTCTCTATCCATACGACCTACAGCGTTCTAGTAGGTGTGTGCGTGTAGCGTCGTCTACACGCTACGGCGCACACATACGCCCACTGATAGCTCCGTGGTCGTGTATATACTGACCGGGTGCGGGGCGAGGGGCGCGCGGGGGGCGCGGCGCCATCTCTCGCAGCAGCTTGTAGGAGCGCCGGCCGCGGATGGCGCGCAGCCCCGTCAGGTACGGGCTCGAGGCGGGCTCCGACACTGATAGCTCCATGTCAGTCTCCATTGTCGTGTTGTTGCCTGGAAAGTGAATCTTATTAGTGGCCAACATTGATACGAAGCCAAATCGCGGATCTAAGTTGACCGCCGTATGTCAAACCCAGCCGACAGATCACAACTAACATGGAATTGACATATTATTCCGACTGCTTAGATTTATTCGATGGCATATCAAAAAATGGCTACCTTGTTTCTTCATGATACCTTTTCATGTGAAAGTCTCCATCGCTACACTCTGACATTGGCAATTCATGAAGGAGCAATTTTTTTAAAAGAAGAAGAAGAAAAAATGGCTATGTTTCAGGAGACAAAAAACTGATTATATTTTTTTTCTTAGTTATCGTAAAAAACTAGATATGAGGTTATTTGATAGGTAACAATTTACTTATCAAATAACCTCATATCAAGTTTTCTACGATTACTAAGAAAAAAAAATTATCATTTTTTTCTCCTAAAATGTAGCCATTTTTAAGATACATATATACAATATAATCATTTTTTTTCTCCTAAAATGTAGCCATTTTTAAGATACGAGGTTGAGGCAGTAATGCATCGATATGTATTACCAGTGCGACTTAACTAGGCACATTACCTAGACAAAATAATTTTGGAAAAACGTAAAAAACGTAACAAAATATCCAAATACAGCAACAGAAAACTAGCCAATTGTTACCGATACAAGCATCGATATTTTAACCTCCTTTTGTGTTGCTGTTTTTGGACATTTTATGTTTTTTTTAAAATGACTTTGGTTATGAGAGTGTATAACACAGACTCACCGGTGTAGTCGGCGACGGCGGAGCACGCGGTGACGTCGGCGGAGGGAGGAGCGGCGGGGGGCGGGGCGCGGCGGTACGGCGACACGCGCGCGCGCGACCGCGAGTAGTTGGTGTCCGGCTTGCGGGCTGCGGGCACACGTCACACTACACACGAACTTATCTCACCAAAGGATATGCTCACACAGTACCAGAGTAACTCAGAATTTTTTCCGTGGGAGAGCCATGCCTTGGCACGAACGGGCCAGCTCGACCGGAGTGATACCGCGGCCTCACAGAGAAACGGCATTGTGCTGTGTTCCGTTCAGTGAGTGAGTTTACTGGTAGCCCAACTTCCCTAATTTCCCCTGTCCCAAAATTTGTCCCTGTTCCTTCATAAAGGCCGGCAACGCGCTTGGGACTCTTCGGATGTTACGAGTGTCAGGATTAGAGATATTTAAAAAAAAGAAACTTGAATACACAAGAATCAGTATTTTTCACAATTATCATATTTAAAGTATGAATTTTTCTACATTTTTTGTTTGATATTGTCATACTCCACCTGGAAGCAATTGAAATGCCAAAGACCCTCATCAATACTATCCCAACGAACAAACACAACAAACCTACACTCTCCATATTGTCTGGCTGCTCTCTGGTAGCCGGCTTGGGAAAGTCAGTTGACTAATTCAGACCCCCACTCCTTTTGGAGCAGTCAGGTAAAACTCATCAGTAATACCCCAACAAACAAACGTAACGAACCTTCACCCTCCATCTCATCTAACTCCATCTTGTCTGGCTGCTCTGCTGTAGCCGGCTTGGGGGAGTCCGCTGACCTCAGCTTCCTGTCCGTAGCCAGCGACTCCTGGAGCTTCAGCACTTTCTCCTTTGACTGGAAAACAATGTAATATCATTAATATCGTATTATTATGATTTTGATATTATAAATGAGAAAGTGTGTTTGTTAAATGCTTAAAATGTTTTTTTTATACCTTTGACTATAGTTATTACTTATTCATATGACGCGGACACGCAGTTGACACAAGTTTTTTAATGTTAAAAGTCAAGTTAAGTGATCAGCCTGGACTCAGCCTACCTGGAAGTTAGCCACCTTCCAGGTAGCCGGATGAAAACTTATAGAAACGTTTTTAGGGAAAACACTTCGATCAAATATTAATAGGATGCAGAGAGCCCTTCAAACTTGAATAAAATAATGGAACCAAGACAATCTGACACAAAACAACTTAAATAAAAATCATCATCATCAAAAAAATGTATTGGAAAATAAAACTTAACCTAATGTATTAAAGCCCACAGTCATACAAAAGTTAAAATCGCAGTCTCGAAGCGACTAGGAGCGGAATAGCGCTTAAGAGCGGCAAATGTGAATCTTTATAATGTTCATGGCCAGAGTAGCCTTCAATAAACAATTTATTGTTATTATTATTGATACTACATCGCGCTATAGCTTGATACGACGTGTCCATTTAAAGCAGTTTAACTTTTGAAAACACGTTCCCTCAATTTTTTGCTCTACTGGTACGGAACTCGGTGCGTGAGTCCAACAAGCACTTGGCCGGTTTTTAATTTTTTTTAATTTCTCGTATAGCTTGACCACGAGCGCTATAACTCGACTTTGGAATGAGCGCGGCGCGGCGGGGTAGGGTTACCATGGTTACCACCCCGCTATTCTGTCCGTCCGCCGTCAACGCTGACGACGACAGTATACTTACCCGTCCCCCGCCCCGTCCCACGTTCCTGGGGCGCGGTACAGAGGTCGCGGTCAAGCTATCACGGTGTCACTAACCTCGGCATCCGTCTCCGGTCGCTTCTCGGAGGCCGGGCGCGGCGTCTCCGGCGTGCGGGTCGCCTTCACCTTCACCACAATCAGGTTAGTACACCGCACCGTACATGCCACGTGCGACTTACATTTATAGATCGCTCGGGGTATGTGGAGACAGAGTTATAAGCACATCAGACAGGTTGATTCACGCTAAGTTGGACACCCCATAAGGGTGATAATCCATAAAGTTAAATTAATTTGAAATATTGACCTGGATTAAATTTTTTAGGTCTAAAATCACTATTTTTGTGACGTCACGATTTCATAGAACTTAAACCTCTAAGGGGGTTTAAGTTCTATGAAAAAAGGCACTACCTGCGACAAGGGGGGGGGGGGAGGGGACCTAAAATCCATGATATACGTATGACGGATCAATGGTGAACGCACACCTATGAGATCCGAACGAGCCGAGCGCGACGAAGGAAACAAATTTTAGAATTCGATGTACGAAAATTCATGGAACCTCGTACTGACTGAGATCATCCGATTCGTCCGAATCGTCTGCTCTCAAAGTCAAAGAGGGCTTGACTTCGATTCGTTCAGCTCTGATGGGAGTGCATTCACCGAAGGTCCACCATCTCTGCCGTCCTCAAGCTTAAAGCCGTTAACCAACATCTGGTCGAATTTTTGATGCCATCATGATCAGAAGAAAAAACGACGTGTATTACCAACATTTTGCGAGCTTTTATAGTCATTGAGTTATCATAATTATTATTGTCTTTATATACATACAATTCCATACATTGCGACGCGCGTTTTTTGCTTATAACTATAAAAAGTACTTTTTGTACAAAGCGGCATTTTAGCTCGAGGATGGCAGATCTGCCGTTGAATCAACTCGTCTGATAGCAAAGTGTCCACGAACGATCTATAAGTCGCACGCGGTCTATACATATCGGATTGTATCAGTGATGTTCTTTAGCTGATAGAAACTGACGATTTGATAGAAGTCATTAGTAATATTGAAACCAATCACAAATGAAGACATACATAAGTGGAAGAAGCTGGTAGTTGACATTTTCACAATATTAGAGCAAAGACAATTTTTGTTTACATAGAAATGTCAATACATAGAATGTACATTATTTTATTTAAAATAAATTTTCAAAATATTAGTAATCTGCTCCTTCCACTTACGCCCTTAAATCACTATATAAATGACGAAACCACAACAAAATGAATCAAACAACTTGCAGATAATGAATATGAGTATGAGTTTCATATGCCATCACATCATATCACACGTCTACCTCTCTCGTCGTACCCCCTTTTTTCTCTATCTTCTTAATACCCTCCCTCGTGGCTGACTCGCCTTTCTCGTCGTCACATTTTCATATCTCTCGTCGTACACCCCCCTCACACCTCTTTCTCCCCTCTCCCACGTTATAATCCCCCCTCTCTCATCGTCCTCTCCCGTCTCACCTGGTCGCGGCGGGTGGTGCAGCTGCTGGACAAGCCCTCGCGACATTGCTGTCGTTGTACATCTCTCTCGTCATTACTCCCCCCTCTCTCATCGTCCTCCCCCCGTCTCACCTGGTCACGGCGGGTGGTGCTGCGGCTGGGCAGGCCCTCGACGACCTCGACGTCGCTGTCGTCGTACGCGAGTTCGGGGAACAGCTCGTCGCGTTCCAGCTCGTCGTCGTCGGAGCTGGCGTCGCGGTCGCCGTTGCGGGCGCCGTTCTGTTTAGCGTCTTTGGCGTCCACCTGGAAATTGTAGGCGAAGTTGTTACAGACAGTTCAACTTGGTTGTGCTCGCAGCCCTATGTGTGCATTCGCTAAACGCTTATGTCCGAGTTAAAAAGCCTTTAAATTTTTAGGTTCAAAAAGAATGTAGTTTTTGACGTCACACAAGAAATTGTGTCTTAAAAATGTGACCACCTGTGACAAGGGAGAGGAGTAAAAAATCATGAAACTCCCCACCCAAGCAGGCGAGTAATAATTTGAAATTTCGGTATTTTTAAGCAAGTTATTACTTTAGTGATAAGGGATATCACAATCATAAAACCGTGGAGGTGTGTCATGTATCTTTCTCTAGATAACTTGCAACGGACAATAAAGCAAAGATTAGATTAGTTATATTAACTATAAATTAACACCGTTAAATCAAAACATTTTGTAATAGAATACAGTTTAGTCTGAAAAATATATTTAATGGTAGATTAACATTTAAGACTGAGTTTCACCACAGATTCAATAGGTTTGCGGCGGGGTACTCAGGTCTCAGTCACAGTGTAAAATACCGGCAGGACCACGTACGTGGCTTGTACTCGTATTAATAAATAAAAATGAAATATTTGAAATTGCAATCATAAGTTTTGTATAAACAGACAACCCAGATTCTATGTCAAGTAATGCTCTGCTTTTTTGCCTGTAAGGTCCCTGACTAAAGACAAAGTTGATTTCCCAGAGACTAAAACGATGACGCAGTCAATTAAACAGGTTCGTATAGGAGCGAAATTTCACTGACACACTTGAAAATAAACTTATATTTTTACGTTTATCTGCACTTGAAAATAAACTTTTAAACAGTGTTCAACTAATCGCGGTTCGCTGCCCCTATCTGTCGTGTGACGTTTTCAATATTTCAGAATGGGACAGCGAATCTTGATTAGTTAAATACTGTTTTTAGTGGTATTAAGTATTTTTTGTAGTAAGTTTTTTTTAAATTAGGGGGTAGAAGTTTATTTTCGAAAGCGTAATTAAAAACCTCTAAAGCTAAACAGTCAAATCTTACCTTTCCATTTCTTTCTTTCACCTCGTCCTTTTTGTCTTCTTTCTTGTCAGCTTTGTCTTTCTTCTCCGGCGACTTGTCCGGCTTATTTTTGTCAGTTGTCTTATCTTTCTTGTCGGTTTTTTCTATACTTTTCTCTTTCTCCTTCTTGTCAGATTTCTCGGGGGTTCTCGCGTCCTTCTTTTCAACTTTCTCTACACTTTTAGCGTCTTTCTTCTCAACTTTCTCTACACTTTTAGCGTCTTTCTTGTCTGTCTTTTCTACATTTTTAGCGTCTTTCTTGTCAGTCTTTTCGGCGGTTTTGGCGTCTTTCTTGTCTTTCTCTATGCTTTTGTCTGCGTTTTTGTCGTTTGCGGGTTTCTCGGGCACTTTCTCTCCAGCTTGTTTCTCTTTCTCCGCATTCGCAGCAATTTTCTTCTTCATGTCTTTAACTGGACTGTCGGTCTGCCTCGGCTAGAATTAAAGTATAAGTATTATTATAGTGGGATGTTCTGTGGTGTTGAGCTACATAAATATATCGTTTCTATAACATACAACATTGGTTACTAATATTTTTATGATGATTTAAGGCCTCCTTGTTCCGAAACTTGGACCGACGTAGAAAAGACGAAAGCCGTTGAGTCGCGTCGCATCGAAAAATAACACAAAGTGATAAACTAAAGATTGGTATTAAAATTAGGTCCAATAGTTTAAAGATCTGTATCCATGTTATTAAAAAAAGGCAAAAATTAAAAAAATCAGAAATGTGACAAGGGGGAGGTGTCTAAAGATCGTAAAATGTGTGTGACGTACTTTATGGATGGTTCCTTACGCTAAGCGAATATATTCTAAACGAAGTAGCGGCCATCGACTAGTCATATTATAATTTATTTAGTAGACCTACCCTTGCACGTACCACGGGGGAAATTAAAACAGAGCGAGTTGACGGACCTACGTCATTTGATAGGAATTGGTCAATTGTATGTAAGTCGTCATCCAGGATCTCTATCTGTTTCAACTTCCCTGATTGTACTTCGGTACCCAAGGACGACGATAAAATCGCTTTCCATCAGCCTATCCGTTTGCTCATTTGCCCAATTTTTAAACAAAACAGATAACCCAACTAAAATATTTACACCCACTGCACAATATCGATCAGGTGCGTAAAGGTCAATGTCAAAACTATACGTATGTACGGTTATTGAGTCGTAGATCTTATTACTAGAGCAATAGGGTTCACAATTCACGTTGACTTTGTTGCACGGTGATAAATACACGTAGATAACCAACAACAACACGAAGAGATAAATATCCGGTCCTTCGAGCCGGATCAAGAAGAACTAGCTGCTGGTTTTATCAAGAACAAAATCAGCCGATCAAGAGTTTAGAACAAGCAAGCCTTCGTCAGAAGACTAAGAAGACCGAATACTTTGCCCGTGACGGTTTACCAAGCCGAGGAAGTCTGATACATCGAACGCTGTAACGTGAAATCCACGCGTCGTAGGCGTGTTGATATCATTGATAGACAACGTCTTTTCGTTTTGTCATACAGTCCATAATATTACTACATATATATAATAATAATTCTTTTTTGCATGTGGTTGTCACTGAACTGTGGGAGGCAAACGACTGAAACAATTTTGATAATTTTTTTGTAGGTATTGAAGGAGGTTTGAGGATGGTTTAGATTTATAATTTGGTCCACTGGAAGATGTTTTTTAATTTGTTTCAATTCAAAAGTAGATGTTAATGGTAGCGCCATCCTCTAGATGACGCTACCATCTGCTGTACTACACTATAACGCCAACTTCCACAAAAGTTCGGACTTGATTCGCCAGATGGCGTTTTTATTGGTTTGGATTTATTTAGCGCGTTTATTATTATCATTATTTATTAATACCCGTGCGAAGCCAGAGCAGGCCTCTAGTTAATAACTAAAGGTAACTATCCGATCTTGACTGCTAGCGTCGACTCAAAAAAATCAAATTCTATTCTACTGACACTTTATAGCGCCCCGTCGTTAACGCTGTCGCTGACGCTTTGTAGGGGCCTGTTCCAAAGAGTAAAATAAAACCAATAATACATGTCACAACGTAGTCATCTATATAACATTTTAAACGGCCCCAGATCGTATAGATACGCCACTGCTGTAATGAAACTTACCTTTTCTTTATCCTCCCCCACGGGACCCTTCCGCGTTACCATCTGACTCATGGCTCACCTGGAACAAGAGACAAATTTACAAATTACTAGTGGTCTATTTGCTATGGTCAAAATTCGACCTTAAATATTAAAAATAATAATAAGTTTTATAGGAGCTATAAAAACCATCTATCACGGACTTCAGTTAGGCTTAAAAATCTTGTTACCAGGCCTACTAAATTTTTTATTAAAAAATCAGATTTCAACAATAAACAAGAATATTTCGTGTATCATTGTATCATTTCAAAATATTGTAGTGTGCCTTTTATTTATTACAAAAATATGCGAGGTTTTTGGGATATTTTAAAATAATATTGGTATTCCACGCTGCTCCTCCATATCTATTATAACTGGGAGAAATTTCATGTTTTTACGTCCACGCGTCTTTCGTAAAAAGGGGTACGAAGTTTTCCGCACGCGTTTTAATATATATTATATAACGTGGACGCAACGACTGCAGAGCGCAGACACCACACTACGCACAATTTGAAGAGGGAATTTGATTATAGATTTCACAAGCTGTTGTCCGAGTGAATTCTGATAAATTATCCCGTTTTTAAAACATTTTTTTTTATTACTACGGCTACTTTTGGTCGTAGCGTGATGTTATTTAGCCTATAGCCTTCCTCGATATATGGACTAACCAACACAAAAATAATTTTTCAATTTCGACCAGTAGTTCCTGAGATTATCGCGTTCAAAGAAACAAACAACCTTTAAGCTTTGTATTATTAGTACATATAGAATTGAACCATTGAACGCTTAAAACGATTTTGTTGAAATTTGCAAAAACACACACATTGAATGTAGAATATTTTTTTATAGGAATGCCTAGATCTCGAGAGACAGTCATCCATGGTAATATTATAAATGCGAAAGTGTCTCTGTCTGTTGCCCCTTCACACCCAAATCACTCTGATTTTGCTGGTATGAAGATACTTCGAATCCCGGGGTCCCTCCCCGGGATTCGAAGTACTTTTCATCCCGGAGAAATGCACGGTTCCCGCGCGATAAACGAATTTCGGCGCAACAGAGTTGCGGGCATCGTCTACTCTAGTAAATAATTAAATAGTGAGTCACTAATTGCATTCATTTCTAATTAATACAAAACGCATGGCATGTAATTAACATAAATTATTCTATTGTTTTAATAATGGACGTGCTATTAGCTCCATGTATTATTGTTGACAATGCTTGTTGCTTACATTTTGCAGTTTTTATTCGACTGCCAAAGAAGGTTGGGTTATGTTTTTTTATAGCGTTAGTCACGACTCACTAGGTTAGTAGAGTAGAATGCAGCGTTTTCAACCCGTGGGTCATAGGCATCACTAAGGGCTTATGAAACTTCGGTAGAGGGAGCGGTTGGAGATTTTAATCATACATAGTGAAAAGCATCGAGCATATAACACATAGAGTGTAGTAATGTGATCCATCCCTGTAGAAATTTATCAGTGATTCGTCACAGTACACAGTAAATAGTACGCACCAATGAGAGACCCGTGTGTACGTACCTCGATACTTCATTTTTCCGAAAAAAACTAATAACATTTTGGTTCTATGCTCAAATCAAATCTTTTTATTCAAAATAAGTACTTATTTTGAATAAAATAATAAGTAAACTTTCTGAACGTCGAGACTACGATGCCTACCACCGGTTCGGGAACTAACCCAGCGAGAAGAACCGGCGTAAGAAACTCGCAAGGGTCCATATTTTTCCTAAAAGATGGAAAATAACAATAATATGTCTTAAAACTAATATGTCTTAAAAATTAAAGCTCGATGGTGAAAAAGTCGAAGACTGCGAAGATCGTTAATTTCCTGTTGTGGAAAAAATACGGATCCAGCGCAATAAAGAAATTATAGCGTTACGTATTAACGAGCGCCGTAACGTACTAGCGTGTACTCCGCGTGAAGCGGGGGTCAACGAACTCGTAGACGCGCATCACAAACGCACCGTGGTGCAAGCGACCAAACAATGACAAAGTGATTGCATTTATTAAAACTTTTTGCCGTGGGAAAGCCGTGCTTCAGCACGAACGAGCTGGCTCGGCCGCCGATCGATAATATAATAAGATCACAGGGTTAAATAATAATAACCTCCACACCGGCTTCGGTGACGGTGGCCGGTTTCGATGAAACCAGGCCAGTTACGCAGGAGTAATTTTTATAATGCCCAAGTGTGCGCGGTACTCAAGAACACTTTACCTTCGTTTACTATCGTAACCCTTTAACCAGTGTGACGGATGACCGACAAGACTTCGACTGGCGAGAGATCAGGCGTAGGACCGACCTTAATAATAATAATAATAAAACGTTTATTCAAGAAAATTTGGGAATGCAACTTTACATGCCCATCCGACGCACGGAACATCTTACTTGAAAGACAATCAGGTGAAACCACTACCACCCGACCTCTGGACCAACTACCACTAGACCAAGGATGCGTAAGTCTCACGGGACTATATAATTCCGTAACATTACCGTGCATTATTCCTAGATAAAATTTAAAAAAAAAACTCTCCCGTTACCTAGTAACTCTATTCAAATAATAAAATACCCGCTGTCGCTACATCTCGTAACTAGCGCTCCCTCAGCTCTGACTACGAATAGACGGCATACCCTGTCATTAACAGCACTCCAACTAGAAGTGTAAAAGCTAATAGGTACTGTTGTGCGTCCTCTCAAGACTGGCGGTGTGGTTAAATAGTCCTCTGTCAGAAAAATTGTTACTAACCGGTTAATATGAACTATAATATTTTTTTTGGTACAATCTATACGTATAATAAAACAGTAAAATTGGCGTATCTTTACAATTACATACAACTAATCGATGTGGGAAGCTTAGAAATAATAATAGAACACGAATCGACAGCAAAAAAGTTGTCTGTTTGTTTATCTGTTTGTACACGCTAATCTTCGGAACAACTCAACGGATTCAAATAAATCTTTTTTTGATTTAATTAGTATTAAGGCTAGGAAACACATAGGATACTTTTTATTTCGGAAAAATGGATGGTTTCCGTGATATACACGTTTTCGCGAACGAAGTTACGGGCATCAACTAGTACAATACAAGTAACACCATATACCAATTACTCTATATAATTCCTCTATGGTAACACTATAGTCCCTAAGGAGGAATCCTTGTTTTTTGTTTTTATTGATTGTATATGAATTATTCCCCTATTCGCGGGGGGGGGGGGGGGGGGGATTTTCGAAAA